>ARYC01007092.1:0-20984 GCA_000711775.1 Oxytricha trifallax
TCCTTGTGGATATCTTTCCAGTGTTGTATTTATCTCTCTGTCCACAGATCGCTCTCCTTGGTTCCTCTCCTCCTTACATCTTCCCTGTCTTCGAACCTCCTCATAAGCGCTTTTTCTATCTTGATCCTGGTGCTTGGACAGCACACTATGGTAGTCATTCTCGTGATTTGTGGGGACCACCCCTTCTTGGCATGGATTATATTGTCAAAGCCCTAGTACTAAACTTCCGAAAGATCGATAAGTTCTTTAATTTTCATTTGGTTGCTCTAGGCGCAGGATGTCATATCTTCGTACTTGTCAAAGTGTTGTCTCTGCAATTTTAATTCGTTGATTTTCTTGCTTGGGTTAGTGTGCCCTATTTTAAGTCTACTTTTGAATCCCATTTGCCTTGTCAATGGAGTTCTCTCCGCTCTGTCTCCCCTGAAACCAAGTGTCTCCTGATCCATACTCCTGTCCCTGTATTAGAATCTTACTTCCTTTACTTTATCCCAGAACTCTCTTTTGCTCTCTCCTCTTCCATTCATACTGTGGTTGGTACAAGTCTTGTTCTTAAATTTGTTAATATAGTGGTGCGTCCTCTTCCTATTGGTTTCCATCTAATTCTCTTTTCTGTTCATCTTCGATTATTAATTTATATCCTTTTTAATTTTCTATTTTATTATTTAATTATAATTCTCTCCAGATTGCATTAATTATTCTCAATTCTCTTTTTTTAATTTATTTTAAACATTCGGGTTTGATCATTATTCCTCTATAATTTGATGTTGGTCTTCAGCCCTAAGTTTCTTGATGTATGTTATTCTGAACGTCTTCTTCACTTTCTAATGGTGTCCGGCTCTCTTGAGAGCTCCTATTCTATTATTTAGCCAAATCTTATTTGCAATAATCTCAATTTATTAGTTGCTGTCTATGTCTATCAATCTGTTTTCCCTAAGTATTTTCGAAAATCTTGTTGGGTCTCCTACTTGGTTGTTTGCTTCGCAACTTCTCATATGACTAGCGTTTACAAAAATCTTATGGATGCAACAGTAGTGGCTCATTCCGTAGTTTATAGTTGTTCTGTTCTGACTAATGGTCATAATAGTGTCCATAACGTTTTTAGTTATAAATAACTTTTTCTTTTTTTAAAGTTCTTTCTTGCTGATTTGAACTTGCATCTTCGCCTTTTCAGGTATCATGAAGTTCACTGTTTTTTGTTTGACCTTCTTCATATTCTTCTGATCTAGCTCTCTTATAATGTCACACGTGTTGGTGTCTTTAAGTTGGGTAACATTTCGCAGTATTTTATTGGGAATGTCTTTGGGTGTTTTAAAGGCTAGTCTTTTAATTTGGGTCTCCATTTTATCAATTTCCTCAATTTTTAAGTATTAATCTGCCACCAATGGGGTATACTTATAAATCATGAGTGATATAATTTAGGCTACCATAATAGTATGACATATTGTTGGGTTGTTTGACTTCGTAAGCCTCTAATAGAACTCAGTTTGCTTTTTAACTCAATTCAGGTCGTCTTTAGCATTGTTGCAGTATTTAGGCTAATATTCATGCCTAAATATTTTACGCTCTCTACTCTATAAATGCCTCCTATCTCCTTTACTTCCTAGAATTATTTCGCGTCTGTCGGGAATTATGATTTTTTAGTATTTAGCTTTAAATTGTGAGATTTCTCAATTTCTTTAAAACATTTTAAAATTCTCTCTAGTTGTTCCTTACTTTTTACATTGATAAGGATGTCGTCTGCGAATGCTAACATTTTTCCTTATTTTACTAGAGAAGTCAGTTCTTGTTGTGAGTATATTGCATCTTGGAGGTAAATGTTGAATAGCATTGGGGATAGTCTACTCCTTTTTGACATTGAATCTCCTCCTCTTCATAGTTTGTTTTCTTATTTTTGTATAGCTCCTTAATAAGCTTCACTACTCTAGTGTCTGTTTCAGTTTTGATCCTCTGCTCTAATATGTCAATTAGTTTGTCTTTCCAGACTGAGTCGTAGGCTTTTTACAGGTCTATAAATAAGTATGCTTCTCTCTACTTGCTCTTTCTCCTTTACTCCTTAATGTGATCAAGAAGTCTCATTAGATTAATATGTTTGCTTTTACTCTCTTTGAAGCCGCTTTGGATAGGTCTTGTGTTCTCTATTTCTGGGTAATAGTTCCCTTAATTCTTAATTAAGAGTATGAGTCTGCCCTCCTTAATGTATTGGGGTATTCTCTGAGAGTTCAGTTATTCGGCTAATTTTTTTACATACTGTTCTTCGTAACGAGTCTGACTTGGTTAGTATTTTTCCGTCAAATAATAAATATAATGTTTTGTATAAAATTTAAATATAACCCTAATCTCATTTTTAAAATCAAGAAAATAGATGATTATAATGTAAACAGAGAACAGGGTCTTTGATAATTCTGGCTTTTATACTTAGAATAGGTTAAATTAATTATTATATATTTTTAAATATTTTGATTAATCTTTAATACATAAACTATTTGTATTTTATTTTATATAATAGATAAAATTAATCCGATTTGTGATAAACCACATAATAATTAATAATATAACTATTCTTTTGCTACCACTCCCCAATCCAGCCTCCTTCTACTGCTCGCCACATTAGCTTTTCAAATAGTTTAATGCTTCCAGTCAGGTCTTTACGCTCTTTTATTCACATGGATAAATCAAACACATCCCAGTGCTTTCCTAATGTTGGATCACTCTTACTTAGATATAGGTAGGTTCTTCACGCTTCAAACATCATCTAGTTGCTATATTAACGTTTGAGTGATCTTACATTAGGAAAGCACTAAGATGTGTTTGATTAATCCATGTGAATAATAAAGCGTAAAGGCTTGGCTGGAAGCAATGAATTATGTGGAAAGCTAATGAGGTGAGCAGGAGAAGGAGGCTGGATTGGGGAGTGGTAGTAAAATAATAGCAATATTGTTATTTTATATTAATATCATGTAAATATAATTTTGATTATAAATTTAGGTATTATTAAGAATGAGATATTAAAAATATCATCAATATCTTTTTTTATTAAGTGTAAAATACAGTATATTGATTTATCTAAATAAATTAAAAGAATAAAAAAAATAAAAACAATAGTAAAGAATTGAATTAAGATAATTGTAAAATAAGTTAATCATAATTCATTCATAAATGAAGACTTCGCAATACCTAGTTATTCTATATTATTTAACTCTATTTTTTAAAAAATAATAAATATATTTATTATAAAGTACTTAATGTAAATAAAAATCTTAATATATTCAAATACAATTAATTAACCGCATAAATTATTAACAATATGACTATTATTTTACTACCACTCCCCAATCCAGTCTCTTTCTCCTGCTCATCTCATTAGCATTTCACATAATTCATTGCTTCTTGGCAGGCCTTTGCATTCTATTATTCACATGCATCGATCGAATACATCCAGTGCTTTCCTGTTGTTGGATCACTCTAACGCAGTTAACGAACACTAAATTTATGTAAAGATATATCATCGATTAATTAGTGTTCGTTAACTGCGTTAGAGTGATCCAACAACAGGAAAGCACTGGATGTATTCGATCGATGCATGTGAATAATAGAATGCAAAGGCCTGCCAAGAAGCAATGAATTATGTGAAATGCTAATGAGATGAGCAGGAGAAAGAGACTGGATTGGGGAGTGGTAGTAAAATAATAGTAATATTACTTATAATTTGCAATTGTGTTTATCACAGATAGGACAGATTATAAATGTTATAAAAAAAAATAAATATAATTTATGTATTCAAGATTAATCAAAATATTTTATATTATATATTAAAAATAAATTTAAACCTATATTTAATATTAATGCCAAATTGAAATGCCAAATTGATAAAAGATCTTGGCTTCAGTTGAATTATCACCATCCTTTTATCTTTATTTTGTTAAAACGAGGTTACGGTTATTATTTAAACTTTATACCAATTTCAATTTAAAAATAATACATCCTATAATTAAATCAATTTAATTTTCAATAATTTAAAAATAATGATATTATAATAATTGATTGTTTTCCATTTTATTCAATTTAATATCTCAAATCTAGATGAGCCATACCAACAAATTTAATAACAATATTACTATTATTTTAGTGTCACTCCCCAATGCAGCATCCTTCTCTACTCACCTCATAAGCTTTTCAAATAGTTTAATGCTTCCAGTCAGGTCTTAACACTCTATTATTCACAGGCATCAATCAAACAGATCCCAGTGCTTTCCAAATGTAAGATCATTATAACACAGATATTCTTGTAAAACATAAACTGTTGCTATCTAAGTAAAAGCTATCTACCATTAGGAAAGCACTGAGATGTGTTTGATCGATGCATGTGAATAATAAAGCGTAAAAACCCGACAAGAAGCAATAAACTATGTGAAAAGCTGATGAGGTGAGCAGGAGAAGGAAGCTGGACTGGGGAGTGGTAGAAAAAAATAGTAATATTATTAATAAATTTTATAAGCATATTTATATCAAAATGTAATTTATTAGTTAACAAATTTTTACAAATACATATTATTTATTTTTAATATAATTTTAAATACTAACTAGACATATTAATTATAAATAAAAAAGTTGTCTATTTTTTTTATTTCAATTGTGGTAATAGTTAGATTTTAATGAAATAAAAAGATTATTTATTAGATTACCTTTTAAATCAATTTTTAAAAAATTTTAAGTTCAATATTCAATGTTGTTTAATGGTGTAATTATAAGGTAATGGTTTAGATTTAAATAATGTATTTTTCGATATATTCTTAATTTTTAGGTAAACAGTTATTGCTGAAGATAAACCTTAAATTTGATATATAATTGTAAATCATCATCATATACTTATTCAGATTATATTATTCTATACTTTGCTGATTTTAATATTATGACTGGTTCCGATCTTCCTGTATGTTTAAATGTAAATTAGAGTTCAAAATGTCATTAAAGTCAATTTATAATTAAATCCAGATGTCGAACCTCCTCTAAATATATCAGTCAAGTTGTAAGATGCTCGGAAAATTATATAGTGGATATGCCAATAATAATTGTCTATAGTTGTTCATTCAAATATTGTGAAACTGAATGATACATCTATTATTGCATTTTGTAATTAATTTCATCAAGGGTATGTATGAATAAACAGGTTTTCCTCCCCTATTTCAGATTTTACAATACTGACTCGTATAAGATATCTTAAATAGATTATTCAATTTGATTTAACTTTGAACTTATTATAAAATTGATTAAACATCACAGCCATAACTTTAAGAACAAGTACAGCTCTAGGTGAAGGATCGAATAAAGTTATGTTAAAAATTAATGACTCTTCCTTTATTATTCTTTCGTGGGAAGATTTTATATATTTAATCTGTCAGGTGCGATAGTCTAGAAGAAGTCGTAGATTGGCTTCTCAGAGCGGCCTTTTATTGTTTCGAAAAGACAGTTTTTGCTTGATAAAACTGAACGATGTCTGTAATATAGCCCTTCCTTCTAATCATTAATGATCTATTACAGTATTAAGGGTATATACTCACGAGAATAAAGAACTCTATTTTTGTGAGCTTAATCCACTCACCATGATATATCTTCTTATTTCCATGTTTTAATTTAGATTATCGATCTAGTTTCTTTCTCTTATTCACTATTTATATAATTATGAATCATTTTCCCTGAATTAATTCGATAGGCACTTCCAATTTCTTAATTATTAATCGATCATACGGTAAGTCTTGCCTAATTCTCTATGGAAGATCCATCAATATAAACTCGTATAATCTACCATTAGTTTGAGGCAGACTTCCGCAAATTACTCTTACATTCTCAAGCTCTAGAAGTCCCCCTCATACAGCACGGTTCGTAAGTTTTTATAGGTTAGACTATAAACTTTTTATTTCACAGTTATCAGTTCAAAGCCTTTTTATCTTATGAGTGACTGTTTTGGGATATTTAAGGACTACTAAATATTCCCATCTTATTGATAGCATCTATGCTCTTTTTATCACATGATCATGTTTATGTTGTCTTAGCATATGATCCCATACTTTTCTCCATCGTTACTACAGCTGAACTCCTTCAAACAATAATACACACTCTCTTCAATTTGTATCACTAATTTATATTTTCTCTAGTTCGATTACTAGTTTTGTTGCTGAGATGCGAGCTTATTTGAATGTAACTATTATTTCAATTAGGTACACTTAATAATCTCTGTAGAATCAAACATTTTAATGATTATTTTCTTGCCCATTTTTTATTATTAGATTTTAAAATTATAAAATTCTCTATATGAAATATGCAATTCTAAATAAATATAGTTGAAATATAAAGAGCATTTCATAAACAATCAAGGAAATATGGAAGAGCTCGCACTACTCATTTCAAAAGCCAATTTACACGATGAAGGCTAGGGATTAAATTTCTTATGATAAAATTTACTCCCTTAATTTCAAAATTTTCGACCAATTTTTAAATCTATTTCAGGAGCACTAATATACTGATTTTTATAACTCTTGGTTATCTAAAAAATTTCAGTGACAATCAACGGATGAAATGAAAACCTTAAAATTTAATGTCTAAAATTTTCATTCAAAAAATTCATAATGAAAATTAATACCTTTATATTTGTGTATTTTGAAGATTCCGCTACGCGAATTTTATAAATTGGTTTGAGCGAGAACTTAATGACTAGAATAGATATTTTAGGGCGTTTTTAAGAATTATGAATTCGAAAATGCATGTTTGCGGGGAAAGGTTCAGCCCAGGACAATTTAGGAGAAGAGAAAAATGGACTAAATGACCATGCTATAAGTTTTTTAAAATGACTATAAAATTTGTTCCGGTGTCATACTCTTATTCAGGGGCTTAATTTTAGTTCAATTATTAAAAATTTGCAAACATCATCTTATCTACTTCTTTAAGATTCGCAAGCTTTACCTTAGATTATCAATCTTATTGTATAAAAGAAAACCTAGAGTTCAATAAAATTTTGTTTTGTGAATACTTTCAAAATATGACTCTTCAAAGTGTATACTCTAATGTTCCTTCTTATTTTCATCCTTTATATGTGAAAGGCTGTATGAAAGCTTCACTTTCCTGAGGAAAGTTCATTTTATTGTATTGTTGGAAATATGGAATTAATCTGCTAAGGATCGCATCATACTGAAATGTTATTGAGACCTTTTTTGTACTTTTTATTATAAAACTTAAACAAGGTACTTTGTGCTTATATTTATAAAACTTAACTGTAACCTTATAGGGATACCCCCTCCAAATCTGGAACTTTTTGAAATTCCAGATTTGGCTTTTGAATTCCAGTTTTAAACTGGAATTCCAGATTAGCTCTGGAATCCCATTATTATACAAAAAATCAATAATTACAGGTATAAATCTGGAATTCCAGTTATATTCCTGGAATTCCAGAAATACACCTGGAATTCTTTAATGAAATGCATTATAATAATGTTAAACTATTTTATATAAACTTATAAATAAATCTTGAATTTTATCAATATAAATTTTTCTGTTTTTTATAATTACGATAAAATTAAAGTATACAAGGAATTTTTTTAATGAAAAATACTATATAGAAAAATTCTGTTGAAAGGAAAAAATTTCTTAAACTTAATCTTATAATTGAGTTTTTGGGGGAAGTTTCCTATCAAGTAAACTTTTTTTTATATAATTTTTATTCATTTTATATAAAATATTTTAATAAATAATTTCTTACACTTTAAATGGCCAAAGATAAGTTAAACATTTTAAGAGTTATATCGATAAATTGCAATTTTATTCTAAAATCATAAATTGAGATATAGAACAGAATTTTATCATAATCTTTAGTAGAAATTTTGGAAACTATTAGAAAATAAGATTATATATTTAAAAAAATAATGCTCAATATAATGATGATTTAAAATCAAATAATTTTAACTAATTCTCAATATAAATTAGATTTTGTAATATTTCATGTGTGGTAGAATAAATTGCTTGAATCAAAAAAATGCGAAAATCATAAAAGGTATTAAAATGTCAAAAAATAATTCCATTAAAAAATATTCTTTACAGGAAACTACCCTAAAAAAGTTGTTTTGTTATAAACCTTGACAGGAAATTTCCCCCCCCCCCAATAAATTCTCATTACCATAATTAATATAAATATACCAATTATAATATTATTGCTAGAGGGAGATCTTTTAATAAAGTAAACTTAATAGTTATTATTTAAAAATTTATAATTTTAATTTTAATAATAAAGAGCTGATATTTATTAATTAGTTAGTTTAAATGAATTAAAATGGCAAGCTAAATAAAAAGAATTGTTTTTTTAATTTAACTAAATTTTTTCAATAGATTAACTTAGTTTCATAAAAACTTATGCACTTTTATTATTATCTAGAATATTTAAGTATTTTATTTATCCATTAAAATTTACCCATTTAAAAGCTTTGTATTTGTTATTTGATTAATTTTAATTCCAAATAAAAATTTTGAACTTTTGGATTTAAAGTAGTAATTTTTTCAATTATATAAATAGAAATTTCTCTTTCAATCTGTACATCCAAGCATCATTTTTATAAATATAAAAAATTTATAATGGTTAAAAAAAAATATTCAATTTATTATTAATTTTAAAGTGTTTGTTTAGATTAACTCTCTATTTAGATTCATTTAAATTCTACATTAAATAATTTGCAAAAATTTTAATACAAAATAATATGAACAATTTTATCTATCATAATGAAGTATAAATTTTATTCCAGTTTTAAACTGGAATTCCTGATTTATAACTGGAATTCCAGGTACACATCTGGAATATTTTAATCATATTACGGTTCCAGATATAAATCTAGAACTTATTGGAATTCCAGATTTAAATCTGGAATTCCAGTTTAAAACTGGAATTTAAAAAAGTTCCAGATTTGGAGGGGGTATCCCCTTATAGCTTTGAAATTTTTCTCTACAATCATTCATAAATTTACCAAAATCCAAAAACCAATATCAAAAATTAAAATGGTTTTCAGCAAAATTGAATCTATTACCAAATATTTTCATTAATATTTCCATTTGATTTAAATAACTTCATTAGTGTTTTTAATTAATTCTAGCAAGATATTCCCTCATGTTCTTGACATCATTATCTTCTTATTAAATTGTGTTTTGTTGTGTTTTGACAAAAGATAAGCACTTCTATATTTAAGACCTAGATCTTCAATTCTCATTGATTGGCCAGTCCTCCATTAAGTTTAGTGGAATTTTAATAAATTTGGAGATATTTAAATTAAAAATATGAAAATAAAGACTTTTTAAGTTTTAATGTACTTGTATTCAAAACGCCAAAACCCCTAAGTGAGGTTAATAAGTGCTTTGATTTGTAGGGTATAGTAGGGGTCTTATTGGGGTTAGTAGAGAAATTAGGCTAATTTAGAAAATGAAAAATAGAAATTAGCGAAATTTAGGGTCTATTTATGATGAAAAATATTTAGATTTACTGCTTAAGCTAAGGTATGGTACAAGTATTAATATAGACTAAGTCAAACCAGTGCTAAATTATGCAGCTATAGCAAAGCTCCTATGCAAGAGTGCCTCAGCTGTTAGGTATCACTGCATGTTAGCTGTTTAGCATTTTAATTCTGGTACTAAATAACATGCAGCATGAAAATAAAAGTTCACTCAGACCCATATTGATTACCTCTGTGACTCCAAGACTTTAAAGTACTGGGCACACTTTCCTCTTGACTAGCGAGCTGTAATATTTCATCCCAGGTTTCCTGACATAGTCCCGTAGGTCTTTCCTGACCATGTCAGACTATCTCTCCTTAGACTATAGCCAATATTTATAGAAGAAATGGTATTACTTTTCAAGACTGTCAACAGAGTGAAGAGAGTGATTGATTTTACAGTGCCATTTTATAGTAATAATTTAAACTATATATATGATTAAATGCAGAGAGCTATTACTAATAACATCAAGTTCATACACGCTGATGAAGCAGTGTTCACCTTCAACACCTTTATTAATAAGTCATGGTACAAGAAGTATGATAACATAGAGGTTTATGACTAAAAAGTAAAGGTTGTCACTCATGCAATTTTAGCTGGTATTAGTGAAGATTCTGGTTGAAAAAGTTATGTGATTCATCATCGCTCTATTAAGCGAGAGTAGTATATAGAGTTCCTACAAAGCTGAGAGATAAATACAACGATTAAGAGATCATACTGATTGTTGACAACCTATCAGTTCATAAGACTAAGGAGTCTAAGAAAGCTTATGAAGAGTTAAACATAACTCCTGTTTATACAACGTTCCTTATAGCCCTTAATTTAATGGAATTGAATTCTACTGGAGTTAAATCAAGACCCACTATAAGAAGCTGCTGCTATATCATTTTATGCATGACTTGCCCATCGATACAGTAGACATGATTCAAAGCAGCTGTAAGAGAGTGAGCGTAGATAAGACAATAATTTGTGCGAGAGAGGGAAGAATGAATGTTTATAAATAAGTTTTAGATTTAAATGAATGAATAAGTTCACATATTAAATTAACCTAGAAAAGGAATTGGCTTCTCTTTCTTCTCCTCTTCTTATGGCTTACTTGGGCCCATATTTCTTCTCTTAGTACCAGCTCCTGCATCTATGTTCATTTCATCTGTCCTTTAAACATCTTTATAAAGTCTCTTGATCACTTCATGAATAGTCTGTGACTTTCTCTCTATGTGAACCTTTGCATGTTCTTTCATTTGGAATATAACAGTTCCAAGTTTCCTTACAAAGTTATCAATCAAAGCTTACTAGAGAGGTAAGGAAAGGATGCTTCTCAAGCTCTGTGAGCCAGGTCTCGCTTATTAGTATGCCTTGCTTCTTTTAATCTTCAAGAGAAATGGAATAGCGTTTCATGTGAGCTTCTTAAATGATTTCTATGAGATAACTATCTCTTAAAGTACCAAGAACTCCGAAGAAGAAACTTGTTTCTGGAAGCTTGTTAGAGAGTTGTTTCTTGGTAGGAAGATAAACTACCAACTCTTCATCTTTAATTGAATCCTCGTAGAGATTGGTGACATAAATCTCTGGGTAGTTTGGAATCTCTATCAACTTAATCTCACTGTTTTTAAAGGCTTTCTTCTCATCACATAGTATAGCTTTCAAGAATGATATTTTGGTACCTTCCATCGTTGGTAGGATAAATCCCACTATAGTATATGATTAAGTATATGTTACATGCTTACTATGTTAAGTCAGATATCGATAGAGATCCTCCTTGCTTCTAAATCAGGAGATCATTTCTTAAGCTTCGACTCTCTTCATTACAGTACTTATTGATTCCAATCTTGTTACTTCTCTTCTTATTGAATTTCAAATTTTAACTTATAGAGTTCTGAATCCTACAGTTTAAAATCTTAGTATTAAATATGGGCATCTTAAAGGAAGTCAACATGGTAAGGATACGTGGAGAAAGCTGGCAGAAATTGTAACAAACTTCAGAGATGGAGCTCCATTTTTATCAATTTAGTTCCATTAAATTAGTAGTAAATTTGTTTAAATTTAATTAATACTGGTACTATTCGGTTTAATTTAAATTGGTACTAATTTAATAGTACCAAAACTTAATTAGTACCTAGTTTTAAACTAATGAGGTTTTAATGGAAAAGTTCCAAAATGGTTCAAAACCTAATTTTTACCAGAACCAACCTGAATATTATCTAAGTTGGTACCAAAATTAAAAATATTAAGCATGAAATTAGAAAAGTTAAAGTTATAAACTAAGCATAATTATGATATCTAACACTTCAACATCAACCATTATTGTTGCAGAGCCAACTCCTATGCATAGTTGCTATAACTAGAGAGGTTATTAGAGCTTTATAATACAAATTTGAATTTAAACATGGCGGCTAACTTAAATCGTAAAGCAATCTCTCTTGGCAATGGTTAATCATAGCTAAACTTTGGCACCACTAAAAAGCAAGAAGTTATTTATGTTGAGAGGGAGGTAGAGTAAAGAGCTCTTGAGTTTGAAGCAGAGGTCTTAAAAATTGAAGTATCTTACTAGAAGGGGAAAACAGAGATAGGACTTTAAACATAAATTGAATATGTTGAGAAGCTAAAAGAACAGCAACCAATTGAAAAATAAAATTTTTTGAATGCAATGATTGTTAAAACTTCTTCTCAACTGAGTAGAGCTTGAAGAGGCATATTAAAGAAATACATTCTGGTAAAGCGAAGATTTATTTCTAGCATGATAAGGTGATGGCAGGTATTAGTGCACGACTTTCATGAAGTCTTACACTCACTCAGCTCAGGTAAAAGACACATGCAAAAGCATCATTTAAGCGAGTTTTTAATGTAAGATTAAGAGACTTAAAAACTTATACCTGCCAAGAGAAAGTCTAAAACTCTTGAATCTTTAAGAGAGTAGTAAGAAAAGCTCAAGAGGCAGAAACGATATGAGTCAATGAATCAACTTGCAGGCAATACATTTTTAGCATGCTTCTAAGAGAGAGCTATGTATATTCCTGCATTAAATGCTGTTGATCTTAGCAGTTGTATAGAAAAATACTTGAATATAAACGTGCCTAGCAAGGCAAAACTTATAGTAGTCGACGAGTTTGCATACAAGATATATCCTTTCAGCTATCTCATTAAGAATCAACAGTATTAGAATGAGTTTGCTAATGAATATATCGTTCTTAGAGAAGCTTTAAAAAAGAGATTGCAAGAACTTGCTTAAGCTAGACGGTGTTATTTTAGGCTTTGAGTTCATCGCTCTAAGGCTAAGAAGTATGAAATGACTCTAAAAGACTATCTATACAAAAACAGATATCCGGATGACTTGAATGATATACTTTCAGATATGATTAAGGGTGTCTAGGAATTGCATGAACTTGGATATGTTCATAGAAATTTGAAGCCTGAAAATTTAATACTTAACCTCTGTCATTTAGAAGTTGTAGTTATTGATTTCAATAGAGCCTTAAGATAAGAGATTGTAACATTAGCAAAAGTTCTTGAGAGACACCAGGCTACTTCCCAATCAGAGAGAAGTGGACAAATATTTCAGTTTAGTGGGATGTATGGGCAGTAGCTGCTATCATATTAGAAAGTGACATGGAAAGCATGTCTTACTTTGTTACTAATACTAAGCATGAAAAACAATCAATTAGTTTAGCTTAGAAGCATTTAAATTAAGAAGATATCTGCGAAGAAATAAAAAGCATAGTAGAGATGATAATCGTGCGAGCTCCTTCCTATCCTAAATAATCATTAGATGACATACTTGAGCTACTATGGAGAGCAAGATTCAAAAGATACAACAAAGACAAGCAAATTAAACTTGTTTGAATTAAATCAGCTAAAAATCATTAAATATACTTAATATTCACATAAAACCTGCATTTTATCTGCTAAACCTAATAAGACCCCAACTATAACCTACAATTGAAAGCACTTAGAAACCTCACTAAGGGGTCTTGGGGTTTAGATTATTTGTATTAATAGTTTTAATCTAAACAGCAATTATAATAGAGATGTCTTAATTAATTTAAAAATGGGATATAATAATTCAGAGTTTCATATTTTAAATTAAAATATCTCCAAAGTTATTGAAATAACAATAAAAATATTGGAGGATTGGCATGTCAATGAGAATTAGAGATCTAGTTCTTAAATATAGGAGTGGCGCACTCTTTGTCAAAAGCAGACAAAAAACTGATTAAAAGAAGATAATGAATTAAAGACAATGAAAATAAAATATTACTAGAATTCTGAAAGAACAAGAAAATTTTAAAGTCAAGAAGACAATAGAAATAAAGAGAAAATAAAAAATAAAAAAAGGACTAAATTATCACAAAATTTATAATCAAATCTTATAATGCATTATAATTATCTTTAAATAATAAATTTATCTTTATAAATAAATAATTTATTTAAATTGCAACTACCACAGGGATGTATAGCGAAAAATTAAGATTCTTGCTAGTATTTTTGGAGATTTGGCAGATACGCATTTAAAAATGTGTTACAGTTTATATATTAAATTGCTTTCAATTTCCATTTGAAGATCCATGAAAAGGGGCTCGAATTAAGCAAATCTATTAAAAATTATTGCACAAAATTGAGCAATGAAAATCTTCGTAAAAATAATACGGTATTAAAATATATTTTATTTAAATTGCAACTATCACAGGAATGTTAAGGGATAAATAAGGATTTTTGCTTTAATTTTTTGAGAATTGGCAGATACGCATTTTGAAATGTTGTTGCAGTTTATATGAAATAGCTTTCAATTTCCATTTGAGGATACAAGAAAAGGGGATCATTTCAAGCAAATCTATTAAAAATTATTTCACATAATTGAGCAATGAAAATCTTCGTGGTTAAAATAAGAAAATAAAGTATTCATTTTTACAATTGCAACTATCACAGGGTTGTATATCGAAAAATTAATATTTTTGCTAGTATTTTTGGAGATTTGGCAGATACGCATTTTAAAATGTTGTTGCAGTTTATATTAAATTGCTTTCAATTTCCATTTGAAGATCCATGAAAAGGGGCTCGATTCAAGCAAATCTATTAAAAATTATTGCACAAAAATCAGCAATGAAATCTTAGATGATAAAATACGGTATTAAAATTTAATTTATTACAATTGCATCTACCACAGGTATGTTTATAGATAAATAGGGATTCTTTTTATTAATTGATATATTACGACCATTTTTTTTATAGATTATTATTTTTTTATGAATATCTTTATATCATTTATATTTTAATGATATTCTAATTAATTACGAATCATGTCAACTATTAATTTAATTACTAAATTTAACAAATTTTATATTTAAATTTTTTAATTCAAAAAAATTTTGTTTATTTTTTTATTATTTATTTTTTTTTTATATTACTCTATAATTTAAATCAATTACAAAGTTTCTAGATATTTTTTTTTATTTTATAATAGCCATTTATATTAAATTAAGCATTTTATTAAATTATTACTAAAATACATAAAATTGGGTAAATTGGTATAAATTCAAATAAACGAAAGAATATTATCATATATAACAGTCATGACTTTGATATTTGATAAATTAAATTTAATGTACAGTTTTAAAATTACTAAGAAATCTGAATGTAAAATTGTCTATTGTACAATTAATTCCTGTATAAATTGCCCTATAAAATAAACAAAAAGTTAATGTACAAATCCTAAAATTGTACACGAAATGTGCAGGAAGGATCAGTGTATTAGTGCTTAGAAGTACATAAATAGTAAGCAATGTACAATAGACAATAGACAATTCGGGTTTTAAGATTTTATGATTATTGTACACTGAGATAAAAGGGTGCAGCGAATAAATATTTATATGTATTTTAAATACAAAAAGACTTTAATTTATTAGAGGAATGTGGCACAGTGTATATAATTATCATTCGGTCCTATTCCCATCTTCAATTCCATCTACTGTTGAGTCGTCACAAGTCTCTCCCGCCTATCCTGGTACATCTCCTTCATTATACAGCCGCTTGAAGAAGTATTAAGCCAATTGAACTACAGTGAATGGAAATGGCTTTCCTTCCTCTATGATGCTCTTCTTGAGTTCAATCAGCGTTATTCTTGTAAGGAATGCCTCTTTGTCAATCTTCGGTATCTTATTGAATGGTAAGCTATTAGAAGTAATGAACACTTGGCACCCCGAGTACTTGATCTCCGGATCTTCATATTTGCGGTTGATAGGATACCCCTCTCCTTCTAGGAAGCTCTTCATTGCTGCGATGTTGTTTTTGCTGAAGAATTGCTAGTGATTAATCTCGTTCATAATGATAACTGATGGCTTTCTCTCAGTCCTGCCTGTGGTCACTTGGAACTGACTAGAAGACTCTTGAAATCTCACAGTTATAAATATTTGCTCAAGCATTCTGGCGATGGTAGTTTTTCCGGTATCTGGGTCGCCAAAGAGCCACACGGCGTTCATCTTCTTCTCGCATTTTCTAAAGATCACTCTAAACAAAGCATCCACTACTGCAAGATAATTGCAGCTTCTCATATAGTCATCATATAGCTCAGCTTCAAGTTATCCAGCCATTCTCACGCCTTCCAGAAAGCTCTGTAATTGTTCTATCTTGCTCATTTGCACCATTTACATATACCCGATCTACTTGCAATACTTGAGATGTGTCTTTATGTGTTGACTGTGATTTACGATCTGGACAAGCTTACTAATATTTCCAATATTATCTTCGTAGTAATCCTTAACATCTTGAATACTGCCTCCAGCGCTGCGATTAATCACCTCGCTCATTATTTCCTCTTTTGTGAGCCGAGCTTCCTTCTTTTCCTCCAACAGTGATATTCCCATAGATTTACTCAGTGTCTAAATAAAGTCATCGAATTGATCTTGATTTCCGTGGATAAGCACTATTGATTTGTAGTTCTTAAATATGCTCTTACACTGCACCAAACCGATGTTCTTTTAGCCTAGTTTTAATTTGTCTATCGCATCTTTTCCTCTATACCTATCTGATGTAAAAGTATTCTTGCTGAGACCTGGTTAGCCATCCTTTACATGAACGCTTAAATACTGTTTGCCATCTGTGGTGTCTCGAAAAATAGAGATGTGGCTTAAGCGCGAATTAACAGATAGTATCTCCTTTTCAACTCTTTTAAAGCGCTTATCTGATATACTGAATGTGATAGAAAACAAGAAGTACTATCTGAGATTGTATTTATCTTCTACGGACCCCTGCATCATTATGATTTTATTTTTTGTGGAGTGTGAATATCTCATAAAGTAATAGAGAGACTCCCTTATTTCAAATGTTCAATCTTTAGATTTATTTTTAATTATTAATTATTAAATATTTATTCGCTGCACCCTTTTATCTCAGTGTACAATAATCATAAAATCTTAAAACCCGAATTGTCTATTGTCTATTGTACATTGTTGCTATTTATGTACTTCTAAGCACTAATACACTGATCCTTCCTGCACATTTCGTGTACAATTTTAGGATTTGTACATTAACTTTTTGTTTATTTTATAGGGCAATTTATACAGGAATTAATTGTACAATAGACAATTTTACATTCAGATTTCTTAGTAATTTTAAAACTGTACATTAAATTTAATTTATCAAATATCAAAGTCATGACTGTTATATATGATAATATTCTTTCGTTTATTTGAATTTATACCAATTTACCCAATTTTATGTATTTTAATAATAATAATTTGATAATTATATAATGATTATTTTACTTAATTGATATTACATTATAAAATAGAATATAAAGTTATCATAAACTGGAAATAACTAATGCAATTAAGCTACATTTTTTAACAAATTATAAAAAAATACTATTATAAATATTGTTTATAAATTTATAGGATATATTCATTTTTACTCACAAAAAATTTGCTGCAAAATCATTTATGAATATTATGTAGATTTGATTTCAAAAATTCAATAATTCTCAAAAAATATAAAATAATAAATTTCAATAAATAGTAAAGGAATAGTTACAAATGCTTGTAATTAAATAATCGGCAAGAATATAAATTCTGAGGATGGTTGATGCAACAGAGCTGGGGAAGTTTAATTAATGAAGAAAAAGAAATTCTCAAGGCAACTCTAAAATTTGCATTTCATCCAATATCAAAAATATAGAACAAGAAAAAACAAAAAAAGTGGTAGAAATCTATGGGAGCATGGATTTATTTTTTGAAGGAATTTAGCTCGAGTAACGACGGAGAAAAGCACGATCAAAAATGCTTAAAATACTATACACATGAAAAGGCGAAAAAAACCATTGATGCTGATGTGAATATGGTAATAATTAGAGTCTTCAAAATAGTCTCTCTTAAAATTAAAATAGGCCATGAACTTATAAGGTCAAATAAACGTGAAGAATCTAACCTATAAAGTTTACTAACTCAGTGCTGTATGAAAGGGACTTCAAGAATTTGAGAATTTGGGAGCAAATTGAAGACGTCTCCTCAAAGCTAATGGCAAATTTTACGAATTAGTATAGAAGAATACTCAATGTAGATTTAGGCAAGACTTAACGTACAAGATAATTGTTGATTATGAGATTTTGGAAATACTTATCAAATTAATTAAGGAAAGATTATTTCTCGTTTTTAAAATAGCGAATCCTATGAAGAATTAACCTTGAAAATTCTTAATTAAAACTTTGATATAAAGAGGTTGATCAGGGTGAGTGGATCAAACTCACAAATGAGTTATCAAAACCCCAAAACCCTTTCAGTAGTTTGATTGAGTTTTTGATTGATAAAAGGAGACTATTAGTGCATACTTTATTAGGGTTTTAAAAGGGTTTATGTAAGGGTTTAATGTTTAAATTTTAATAATTTAAGTGAGTAAATGCGAGGTTTGGGGTCAGTTTATGACAGTGAGTATAAAGATTAATTGTTTAAGTTGCGCTATGGATGTGATAAATACAGTGATCAACTCAAACCTATTCTAAAATACACATCAATAGCAAGGCTACTCCATAAATCTCCAGCAACTGTGAGGTCTCACTGTCAATAAGCATTGAATTTAAAGAGATAGCAACTTAATTCTAAGCCTAAAGCGAATATTAGCAGCATCATATCGATTATCTTATTAATAAAAAGACTCTTAAATACTGGGCTCACTTCTCTCTCACCTTAAGAGCTGTGATGTTTCATCGCCAATTTCCTGAGCTTCATATCTATGCTTATTTATAGCGAACATTTATAAATAGAACGGAATATCTTACAAGACAGTCAATCGCATTAAGAGAGTGATCGACTTAAATGTTCCATTTTACTAGGATAATTTATATTATATATTCGATTAAATGCTAAGGCTTAAGAGCATTATGAGTAAAAATTGTTTTATTTACCAAGAATTAAAGAATAATCAAGTTTTTTTCTATAGTATTTATTAATATATTAACTAATTAAATAATTAAAACCGCACTCTAACCCAAACGAGAGATCAATTTGAGTTAGAGTGCGATAGAGTATGAATTAAATTAAATAATAAAAAATTAATTAAATATGACATGTTGTTTTTTAGAGATTATATATAGATTAATTATTAAATAATTTATTTATAATTTACAGTTTTTTAACTATTAAAATTGATAAAGTTTAAAAATCAAACATTATATAAGTATGATTTGTAATAAAACAATATTAATAGTAAATTAAATATAAATGAAATGATGATTATTAAAAACAACATGTCATATTAAATTAATTTTTTATTATATAATTTAATTCATACTCTATCGCACTCTAACTCAAATTGATCTCTCGTTTGGGTTAGAGTGCGGTTTTAATTATTTAATTAGTTAATATATAATTTAATACTATAGAGAAAAACTTGATTAATTTCTAATTCTTGGTAAATATTTAAATTTTTACTCAATATAAAGTTCATACACGCTGATGAAGCTGTATTTACATTCAATACATTTATATCAAGGTCTTGGTACAAGAGCTAAAGTAATATAGAAGTTTATGACTAAAAGGTTAAGGTGTAAACTCATGCTACTCTTGGTGGAATAAGTGAAGATAGTGGCCTCGAGACTTATGTTACTCACCCTCTCTCTATAAAGACTGAATAATATATTAAGTTCTTGCAATAACTCAGAGATAATTACGCTGACTAAGAGATTATTCTATTCGTTGATACTTGTCAGTTCAAAAACAAAAGACTCAAGGAAGTAATATGAAAGGCTAAACATAACACCTATATTTAATGTTCCCTACAGTTTTCAGTTCAATGGAATTTGATTATTTTTGGGGTTATTGAAAGACCACAACAAGAAACTTCTACTCTATCACTTGATGCACGACTTGAAGATAGACACAGTAGATTTTATTAAGAGTGCTGCTAAAGTCAGTGATGATAAAACAAAATTATGCGCAAGAGAAGGGAGATTTTGTGTTTATAAATAAGTTTTAGATTTAAACGAATGAATAAGTTCACATATTAAATTTGGCCGTAAATGGATTTGGCTTCTCTTTTTTTTCTTTCCTCTTAAGGCTTGCCTGGGCCTATGTTTCTTCTCTTAGTGCCAGTTCCTGCATCCATGTTCATCTCGTCTGGCTTTTAGTAATCTTTAAATAGTCTCTTACTCAATTCATGTTTTACTTGTGATTTTATATCTATTATTAACTTGCTGCGCTCTTTCATCAAGTATATAGCAGTTCCAGGTTTTTCTATAAAGTTAGAAGGGTAAGCTTACTTGAGATGAATGGATGCTTCTGTAGTTCCTAGAGCCAGGTGTCGCATATTTTTATTCCTTGCTTCTCTTTTTCTTCAGGAGAGATGCTGTAGCGTTTCTTATGAGCTTCTAATAACTTCATTTAAGTACTCAGGGTTCAGAGTTGCAAGAACACCAAAGAAAAAGTTTCTCTCTGGCAACTTATTAGGGAGTTGCAACTTTGATGGAAGGTAGAGAGCAACATCTGGATCACTCATAGCATCTTCATAGAGGTTTGTTACCTAAATCTCAGGGTAGTTTGGTATCTCTATCATCTTTATTTCATTAGTCTTAAATGCTTTTTTTATTCTTAACTTCGCAATGCTTTTAAAAACGAGATTTTAGATCCTTCCTGGGTGGTTGGCAAGAACAATCCAACTATGTATAACTATGGTTAATTTATTAGTATTGGTTAAAAGTTTACCTTGTTACACCAGGTATCTATAAAGGTCCTCTTTACTTCGAAATTTTCCTATTAAATCTTGAGATTAAATTCTCTTCATTGCATCATTCATAGACTCCATCTTGCTTCCTCTTTCTAGAAATGTTAATGAAATTTAAAATTATGGATATCCATTATAAGTTTATAAAAATCTTACTACAAAATAGGGATGACATACTGGAGGTCAACCTTGAAAAGATATACGGAGAAGCATTGAAAAACTTGCTCCAAGTTTCACAGATTGATTTCCATTTTTATCAA
>ARYC01007093.1:0-26812 GCA_000711775.1 Oxytricha trifallax
GCTAGATAGTATAGCAGATAGTTGAAGGAATTGAAGAGCTTCACAAGCTAGGTTATGTTCATAGAGACTTAAAGCCAGAGAACATCATGATGAACTTTCAGCCTCTTAGAATTTATATTATTAACTTCAACAGAGCTCAAAGAGTGCAAGCCTCTGCATAAGGAAATGCATACGGCACTCCTGGATATTCCCAGAGAAAGAGGATTGGAGAAAAGGAGACACTTAATGGGATATCTGGGCTCTAGCAGTAATAATAATAGAGAGCGACATGCCAAGAAACGATTACTTTAGCTGCAAGGGTGAGAGAGATTCTAAACAGAGAATCAAAAAATATCTCGATAAAAATAAAATAAATGGAGGTCTCAGAGAACTTGCATACTCAACTAATATAAAGCCAAGCTAAGAGAATTAACAAACAATAGAAACAATCAAACATCAACTAAGAAAGATAAAATTCAGAGAACCGCCACATGACTCTAAGCTTATGTTTGTGTGAAATAATTTAAAAATTCGCTTGTTATACTCACTTAAAATACTAATATTTAAACATTAAACCCCTACATAAACCCTATTAAAACCCTAATAAAGTATGCACTAATAGTCTACTTTTATCAATCAAAAACTCAATCAAACTACTGAAAGGGTTTTGGGGTTTTGATTATTGTAGGAATACATTTGATTTGGGAAAATAAATTTATAATAAATTAATTAATAATCAAATTAGTGGCAGTTAACTTTGTCCTAGCCTAGACAATATGGCAATTGTTTTATAGAGAAATCAAATTTAGCTGGACTTTTCTATAGGCGGTATTCCTCTATCGCAATCCTGTAGCGAGATCACTCGACTTTAATTAGACCATTGAAATCAACTAAAAAAATCACTCAAAATTTAAATTGATTTATCTCGCTTCCGGGATGCGATAGAGGAATACCGCCAGTAGTAAAGTCCAGCTAATTTTGAATTCTCTATCGAACAAAGTACCATATTGTCGAGGCTAGGATAAAGTTAACTGGCACTAATTTGATTATTAATTAATTAATTATAAAATTATTTTCCCATATCAAATGTATTCCTACAATAATACCCAAAATCCTTTTTTTTAAAATTTAGATTATTTTATTTTTAAGAATATGTGGGGAGTTACATATTAAATATTTACTCAAACGATATTTATAATTTTTAAATTGTCTTTTTTTTATTTGTCTTTGGAATATAGTAAGAATAATCTAAAAAATACATTAAATATAATTATTCATTTATTTTTAGTCTTATTTTTATCTGATACTACTTTTAGTAATATCAAATTTGAATAATAACTATTCTGTTGTAAATTTAATTCAAGTTCTTCAAATTTTAAAATATTAGAATTTTAATTTTTATACATATAACCAAAATTGAGTCCATTAATTAATTTTTATTAGATTTTGGTTTTAAATTACTATGGAGATTCAGAATTCTTATTAAATACTATAAGGACTCCCTCGTATAGTCCAATATAGTTTGTTCTATTTTATAATTATTACGATCCATCAACCCTGACTTTTGAGAATATTTCACAACTCTCTACTACGATATTTTAGTATTCGGAATTATGAGTTGATTTGAATTTAAACTCATTTTCAAATAATTCATTGAACACTAATGTATTTTATTTATTGTTTGCCTATCTCATAAAAAATTATACTGTTATTTGGCTGACGGGATGTGTCTTTATTAATCTAACTTTAATATAATATTATAAGTTGATTGTTATACTAATATCAATAAATAATAGTAATACTATATTACTCAAATTTTTGCTAATTATAATTTTAATAATACGTTTTATCAAAGTGCTTAAGCTATAATAATGAATTTATTACAATGCAATAAATAAATTATAATATTGTATATAAATTTTTAAATAAAATTTGAATTGATTGATTTTTAAAAACAGAAACAATTTACTTATTATTTAATAAAAAATGGATATCATTGATATATATATATATATATATCATCTATGGTCCTTCTAGTAAGTATTTTAACATTATTTCTATATTTACATAGAATGCCTAAACTACTAGTTCTATTGTGCTTAATTTTCAAAAATAACTTGACTAATTTTTCCATTTTTATAGATAATAATTGTGAACATTAAACAATTCACTAAACTGCATGCCCTATAAAAATATATTAAAGAAAGAGATATATATGCACAATATATGAGCTAATTAAAAATAATAATAGAATTATTGGCTTTTAAATCACAAATATTTTTCTTTGCTAAATAAGAAATATAGAGGAAAACTTTACATAATATAAATTGTCATAAATTAATATGAATGACAGTTAGTAAATCAAAAAGGTAAAATGCATTTTATTTCACATTCTTTTGTTTTTTTTTCACATATCAATAAAAACTATTTTATTAATATCACTTTACTATCAGTAAATATTTATTCTGAATTTATAATCTCTCATTATTTTGTATTTTATCAATATGTCGACAATAAATTTACTTATATTATTCTTTTACTATTTTTGACTTAGTTATGTCATGCAAATATTAAAATTAAATCATAAGATTTCAACATATACTATTCTATTTATTTTTTTACATATATAAATTATATAGAATAAAATATAATTTTTTATTAAAGGGCAAATTTTAATTAATAATCTAATACATTAAAATTGGGGAAGAGTTTCATGTCGTATAAATTATAATATATTAATTATATGTAATTTTTAAACTAAAAATAATTTCTCAATAAAATATGTTTGTATACAAATAATCATAAAAGGAAAATATATTTAGCTTCTAAGAACATAAAATAGTATGAGAGATTATTGTAGTTTAAGATTAAAGGTATGAATAAATTATGATAAAATTATATTAAATATCAATAATATAATATAAGAATAAGCATAAGTGATTGTGACTAGATATATAAAATTAGAATCAATATCAAAGAGTTATTTTTTATATTAAACAACTTAAAGTGATTGTGGTAAATTTCATCTCAAGATTATATAAAAACCATGACGTTTTTGAAAGTTAAAATCATTTATTATTAGAGTTATAATTTGTTAAATATTAAGATAAGAGTTCATGAACAATATATAGTTAATATAATAATTTGTAAAAAAGTTATCTTTATTTTTCAACCGTCGTCAAGTTTTGAAAAGTGCCGACGGTTGCTGCGTTTTTTTTATAATATTCAGTTTAAATAATATAATTATACAATCATTATAATAAATTTTTAATCAGAATAATATAGATTAAGGATTACATAATCTTAATAAATTTCTATAATCCTTTAGGATTTATAACAATCTTAAAAGATAGTGTATATTAATAGTAATTCTATTTTAAAGAATAATGTTCCAGGCAATTATTATTAAAAATTAAATTTATATCATTTTAACAATTCTTAAAAGATTAATATACTTCCATAAGGATTAGTAAAAACTATTAGGAATTTTGAATCCTAAACTTAGTTAACTATAATTGTGTTTTGGTAATAGTTTAATTATTAAATCATAATATTTTTTGCAAAATTTTAATTTTATCAGCAACCGTCGGCAGTTTTATAAAAGTGCCGACGGTTGAGAAAACAAACAAATAAAGTTAATTAAATAAACAATATATATGCTTAAAAGTATGAAGAGTATATTATTAGAGTTTTAACTTATATCAGATTTAATTCAAAATTATAATAATTTTTACAATCGTCTTGGTCTTTAGGGATTGCAGAGATAAACATTTGTAATGGAAGAAATTTTAAAAATATTAAATCAAGGTAATTATACTTCCCTAAAATTTTTTTATCATAGCATAGGCCAGGAAACTTCCCCCTCCTCGATAAAATCTATTAACTGTAATTTTTTAATAACATTAAATTTTTTATTTTTATAATTAATTAAGATATAATATAACATCATTGTTTTTACTATACATAAAAATTTCAGGTTGGGAGATAAAATATGTACACATATTATTAAGTGTGAATTTAAAATTCATAAATCAAAAATATAATTATAATTTTCAAACGAGTGTGAATATATGAATAAATTAGAAAATAATAAAGATATGATAATTGCTGTAATTAATTTTTAGCGAAATGTTAATATTTAAAATTAACATTTGATTGTTCACTTAATACTATAATAAAACTTTATTTTAATTTTATATTTTTTGTATGTAATGTAAATTAGATAAAATATTGCATAAATTAGATTATTTAAGGATTTAATATTGAATTATTGTTCGATTTATCAATTCAAATGTACATATAATTAAGAATAAATATAAATGTTCGATAAATTATTTTGTATTAAGATACTTAGAAGAGATTTTTTATATTTATATTATTGAGAAAAAAATAACAATGTATTTATTCACAAAAGAATATCTCATTTAATATTAAAAAAATAATTTAAAATAAATTTCTAATATTGTGGATTATAGATATAATAATGATCCTAATAAGAATTAATGCAACTAATGCTTAAGTCATTAAATTATAACAAAAATAAAGGAGATTAAAAAATTATTTTTCTAATAAAGACAACTTTGACAAAATTTTCAATTCTTAAATAATTCATGGTTGTAACATTATTATTATAATTGAAATATTAGATATAAATAAACTCATTCTATATTTTAATAAAGCAACATCATAAATTAATGATAAAAGGCTAAAATTTAAATTACAATATTTCCCATAGTCTATTCAATGGCTTCAAACAAATATAATGTTTAAATACAATTTTAAATTTATTATTAGAAATAATCAATTAAACATTTATATTAGATTTTTTATTTTAAATTAGACTTGTAAAATAAATATTATAATATTTTTTGTTGTTGTTAAATTCTAAAATAATTAAAAATAATTTTATATTAATTTAAATATATTATAAATCATAATTGATGATAATGAAAATTAATTTATTTGTAATATTAAACAGAATTAAAAAAATAATGGATATATATTTATATAAAAATATTTATTATATAAAGACATTAACAAATTTATTGTATTGGAGTTATATGTCAGTTAATTATCATTATTTAATAAGATCATAAAAAAACTTATGAAAAGATATAAGAATTTATTGATAAAACAAACAATCCTTGAAAAAAATCTTAATTAGTAATGTAACGTATTAATAAATAAAGAAATTTTCTATTAATTTTTTAAAATAAAAAGATTCTATTGGATATAAATTATATTTTTTGTAAATATTACTTCTTCCATTAATATGAACTCTAAATTAAATATTTATATATAAAATATTGTAAGATTCGAATTTATTAATTTATTTAATTTAAATATTTAACTATTAGATTTTGTTAACTAACTCCTTCCGATGTTAAGACACTGTGGCACTTTTTATAAAAAGTTTCAATTAAGCAATGCGAAGTAGAAATGTATCGAATCTTTGGAGTTTTATCAAAAGACTTTAGTTTTGAGTGATTTGTTTAGTTTTATATGATAATAAATACCACTATAAATGAATCCCACATACCAAAGAATTTAAATGAATAAGTACCATATAGGCTTGATTTTAACAAGCTGCTGATTTTAAATTAATAAAAATACTATGATTTAAATTGCTCTCTATCTCAAACTGGATTTTATCCCAAAATAAATAATAAATCTCTAATAATCATATTTATTATACCCTAGCAACTTGAACGCTGTTTCTATCTTTCATAAATCTTTGTATTGGCTTAATTTAATCACATAGCTTCTTCTTCATTCCAACTAAACCATTAAAATCCTCTTCTTAATTATGAATGTCTAAGCTGTAATTGACTGAAACTTTTATTAGGCTTTATTAGAGTTATTATTTTTTATTTTACTCTTTGACATTTATTAATATTAATAAATTCTTGTCCTAATATATTTTTGAGTAGGTTTATTACACTTATCTTTGGGAAATTTCAAGTAATTTAAATTTTTATTATTTATCTTCTATTTTTCTGAAATTTTATACTTTTAATAAAAAGAAAACAAATTTTGATATTTGGTCGTATTAAATCCTAAGATTTTACTATTCCTTATGATAAAATATTAAATCTTTCGCTTAACCCTAATTGTTATATTTCTTTCTGCATTCAATTTATTTTCACCTAAGTGTTAATTTTTTAAAAAAGTTCCATTAAATTTATATTATTTACCAAAACCAAATTTGGTAACTAACAACAATTACAATTTTAATAATATTGACAAAAAATTAACACATATTTAAATAAATTATTTTCAAAGAAATATTTGATAGGTAATTAAATCCAAAATTAGTCAAGAAATTTCCCCCCAAATAATATTTATTTCATATTTATTTTATCAGTATTTTATATCATAAAAAGAAAATATAAAATAAAAACATTGAATGCAGGAGATATGGATAAATTATTTTTATCATTATGATTAGGTTATATTGATTTTATTTTTGCATATCTTATTATGTTATTGGTCCAATTATTGCTAAAATACTTAACAATCGGAATAATAAATAACACAAATTGAAATAACTGAAATGATTTGTTTAATTGGAAATTAAATTATATCTAAGTCAGCAAAAAATTAGTAAGTATGGCAATTTTAGTGAATATTACTGATAACATATAGTTAGGATTCTAGCATACACTTTTTATATTTAATACATTTCTATTTTTTAAATAAATTCTCTTTCAATGAAGAGGCTAAAGTTGAAGTATTATTTAGAGCTAGTAAGTATATATTTGAAATTATGAAATAATTATTTCAAAATATTGATTTAATCAAGCGCAATTAGCAGCTTCAAAATTTTTAAATTGCAGTGTATTCTTTATTTCAACCTGTAATAATTAATAAATTGTCAAATTAATATACATTAGCTTGAAAATATGTCAATACTTAACTAGTAAAGTTGAAATAAACAGAGATAAGTGTTCTAAAATGAAATGATTTATCCAATGCATATATTCTTTTAAACCCATTTTATATGTTTTTGTTATTATAAATCTAATATGTTTTTTTTATGATTATTAAAAATTCTGTATTTTTAAAATTTATGATCAATACTTAATTTTTAATTGAAACTTTCATGCATCCGTTCTAGACAAGCATAATTTAAGTAAAATTTGATTAATATTCAAATAATTAGAATAAATAAATAAAAAGATATAAAAAGCATTTTTTATTTTAATGTCAAATAATACAAAAATTTATTTTTTATGATAATTTTGGAAGTTATAACTTTTTGTAAGAACTTGATTTTTCTCATAACAATTTAAACTTTTCTAATTTACTTATTATTGATTAGATGAAATTATTTATAATAAAATATAGTTTGATATATTTTAATTAAATATAATTTAATGTAAATTATATCAAGTATAATTAGAATTTTATTTATCATATTGAAATATATTGAAATCGATATACTAATTATTTAATATTGTTAGCATAAATAAATTCATATTATCAATATTGAATACGTGATTCTTTAATAAGAAGTTGATATTAGCTTCCATTTTTTATACATATTTTTTACTGATTATTTCTGATTTAATTATTTTATTAATAATGTTGTTCTTTATTTTAATTTACTTCATGGGAGTTCTTGCGCTCTAAATCATCATTATTTTCTTCTTAGTAATTTAATATTAAGACAAATTACTTATAAAAATAAAAAAAATATAATGACAAATCTCAATATGATTAATAACTAATAAATTTAGAGTTGATAGATTTATTAAATAATCTTATCAATAAATGAAAAGAAAAAATACAGTTTAATTACTTTTGTATTTATTTTCTATTAACTGAATTTATTAATCTTAAATACGTATTAAATTATTAAAAACATAAGACTTCTAATGTTATTATTATGAATTAATTATAAATAACACAATTTACAATTATTATTTAAGTTAAATGAAATTTAATAATTAAAACTAGTAGCTGGTAGATGGTAATTTTTATATTTCAGCATTCTCACAAACATCATTAAAATTTTTTTTAAAAAAATAAATAAATCTTTATAATACATAATTCATTGTATAAATATATGAATTTATATTGTTTTAATATAAAAGTATGAAATCAATAGAGATAAGGAAGTTGTTAATTTAAATTCAAATTAAATTTAATTATTGTATTTTAATTATTATAATTTATTTGGTAGCTTTTAGTTAAATCAACTTAGTACAATATATATATATATATATATATAGGGGGGTCTTCGCAAATTAAAAAGCTACCAAATTTAATGATTGATCTGAGTTAAAATTTATTCCATATATCCTTAACTAATTATTATTATAAAACCCAATCCCACCCATACTAATGCTGAGCCCTGATAACAGAAAGTCGAATGACATAAAACCTTTCATCTCATCCTAAACGCCAGAGCTGGACATGCAGTAGCTCTCTCCCAAGATGCAGGCGTACTTCGCGCCCACTCACACCCTCGACGCCGCCATCTTCGAGGCCAGACTCCGCTGCCTCCTGGACAACATGACCGTTGGAGAGAGATCAAAGAAAGAGATTCACGATGTGGTGGCCACCATCTTCGGCGACAATGTCACCACCCACCACAGGGAGATCGTCGAGCACAGCATTGAGATGCGGGCGGCCGTTAGAAAGCTCACATTTCCAACAGAAGGCACCTACATGTGCGAAGGGGGCAACGATGAAACGATGGATCAGACCTTGCGATCGCGAACGACACTACCTAATAGGGCAGACACGCCCGAGGTCAGAGGTGGGGGCCCTATGGAAACCTAAAGGTAGAAGATGACAACTGCAACCACTAAAACCATCTCAGATGTGAGCCCCATTCATACTATGAGAGATCAGTTGGAGACGACGCCCTCAGCTAAGCCTGGTGCAGGATGTGGAGATCCCCTACCTGGGCACCCATTACTGGGTCGTTAATCTAGGCGGCCTAACGGACTTTCTGGTCCTCGACCACTTGAGATTCTCAGACCAAACTGTAGGAGATGTTTCTTTGACTTCATATGTTGCTATGACTTTCAGCAAGATTAGTGCCGTCCTCTATGAAGACACCACAACCTTCCCTCAAGCCGATGTTGAAGCACTTATTGACGAGAGCATCATTTTGTGTTCAGCTATGGTTTAACTGAATCATTCGTTTATCCAACTAACAACTTCATCAACAGCATTTGAAGGTTGAAGTCAATATCCTTGCTGCATTCGTCATGAACATCTGGGCTAACACTGGCCACAACACTGTAGCTACATCTGATCCTACCACATTAGCAGATATTGAAGGCACTCAGGATTCCTCCTACAGACAACAAGTAAGACTCATTGGGTAATTGATATACTATAATATTAGATGAGAATCCGCCAAGGCAAATACACTGCTATGCAGAGGAATTCCTTCTAGCTTAGAGCAGGATCCGCCAACGCTCCTAAGCAAGCTCACTTATCGTAACCCTTATAGGAAGCAACTGCGCGAGTACATCGCACACCTGCCCCTCCTAATCTCGCAGATGGACAGGCACTGGCTTCAGCACGAGTTCCAGAGGACCCTGGTCGCGGCCCTGGACCACTTGAGCTTGAGGAATGTCTGATTAAAACTTTCCAAGTTGATATGGTATTCAAGATTTCCATAATTCAGCCCAACATTTCTACCCCAATAATGATCTTGAATTATCTCGGCCCCTGGGATAGATGTCTGAGTCGGACATTCCATTTCCGTAAAATGAAATATGGAGAATCGCGTGGTGCCCCTGCAACCCCCTCAAGAGAAAAATCCTTTTTTGTCATCGTTTGCAATACTGTTTGCCAAAAAATCATATGTAGAAAATTTGAGGTAAGTATTTTCGATCAGACCTATTATATTAATACCGCTTAAATACACTAAATTAACGACTATCTGTAATATATTAGTTTTAACATTTGAATTTAATTAGACAAAACATGGCACCAAACCCTACAGAGATAAAAACATTCTCAGGATGACAAGACCACCAGCTCCCAGGAAGAGGCCAAGATCATGCAGTCCCTCCTCCAAGTCAGAGATCAGCTAGCTCTAATTCACGAGTACAGACATCACCTCGCGTCATTTCCAGAGCTGCCCAGAGTCCACGAAGTCATGAAAAGAACAGGGGCGCCCGCAGCTCACGAGGCTGAGGCACTCATGGCATGGCACTGGCAGGTGGTAACAGGAGCACGCTCAGATCTCCAACACTTCAAGCAGGACATCGAGCAATCGTTGAAGAAGAGCAACCCCGGCCTCTACAAGAAGCTCACTCCCCAGTCAAAGATCCAAGAGATACAGGACCGCCTGCAGCTTATACAGGAGAACTCCGAAGACCAGCTGCACACATTCCTCAGGAAGATCTTCGCCAAGTGTCCCCTGCTCCCAGAGAAGATCCTCACCCTCCTCGCGAAGCAGTGCGAGACCCTGGAGGCGGACAAGCTCCTTGCCTGGTACACCGCGAACATCAAGCCGTAGGCAGAGGAGATCAGACGAGGCAAGTACTCCCAAGTGCATCAGTAGTCATTGAAAGCCGTCATTGAAGAGATTGATTAGTAGTTTAATTAGTGAGAGAATATTGTAATTAAATTAATTTCATATAATTGGTTATTGGTACATTTATTTTTCATTTCTCCCAAATCTTTAATTCTTTTATATAATCTTCACAGCTATTATCTCCTAGTTCATCTCTACTATACCACAATCATAAATAAATATTTAAACTTTAATAACAAGAATTTAATCTTATTATATTAATTTTAATACTTACACATAATTTTAGATCGGTTACGACTGCTCTAATTTTATCGCTTATATTCTGATTTAATTTATATTGACTTCAATATCATATAAATAGTAATTAATTTTTAGTCATTTGTATAATAATTACTGCTTAGTAAACATTAATTTTAATATATCATGATAGAATCCTATGTAAAAAATTAAAAATAAACAAATAATCTGTGTTAATCAAACTATTTTTAAATATAGGAGAAAGTGATCATTTAAATAAAAGTGTTATGCTAATGTACATAAAATATGTGAAAAATTATATAAAACTTAAATTATTTTTATCTCATTTGCTAAGCCATTCCTAATAATTAAATACAGTCTTTGCCATTATTTACACTTTATATTTTATGTTTTGATAGTTCATTCTATTAGTTCTAATTTTTATTAGAGAGTTTTGAAATAATTATTAAATAAATTTAATTTTTTAAAGAGAGAGTGTGAGAAGGTTTTTTGTTTGAATGAAATTTCTCGTTTTCCAAAAAATCTTCTTCCCAAATATAAAAAAAGATTTTGTATTAATTGTCATGAACTATATAAATCATGAGTAAGTACATTAGATTTATGCTAAGTTGCATATTAAAATGATTTCTGAATAAAATTTTTTGAATGAAAATAATTTAATAATGAAATGTATAAGATTTCGGAGTTCTAATAAGGTATTATTTTTTGAGTGTAAGTAAATTTTAAAATTAATCAACATTGATGATTTATTGAATATATAAAAAGTCTTAAAATACATAGTAATAAGGAAATGTGTGATTTTTAAAGCAAATTGACGATCAAGTATCTCGAGGTGTATATTACAAAAAGTTGCAAGATATTCTGATTATCTGCACAGCTGTGCGAACTTACGAATCCGCACAGCTGTGCGGAATATTGTCCAAATCTCATCCACTTCAGCCCAGATTAGTCTTAATTCACCCATTTGAGTGGGAAACCTCTCTGGGCTTTTAATGCCCTATTTTTAATAATTTCTTAATTATATATAATAAATATAGGAATTTGATTTTAACTTTTAATATAAAATGAAAAATATTAAACGAAGTTTAATTTCTCTATAGAGAATTCTAATTACATATAAACTATTAATTTAAATAATTGCGTAAATTAATTTATTCCTATATTTATTATATATAATTAAGAAATTATTAAAAATAGGGCATTAAAAGCCCAGAGAGGTTTCCCACTCAAATGGGTGAATTAAGACTAATCTGGGCTGAAGTGGATGAGATTTGGACAATATTCCGCACAGCTGTGCGGATTCGTAAGTTCGCACAGCTGTGCAGATAATCAGAATATCTTGCAACTTTTTGTAATATACACCTCGAGATACTTGATCGTCAATTTGCTTTAAAAATCACACATTTCCTTATTACTATGTATTTTAAGACTTTTTATATATTCAATAAATCATCAATGATGATTAATTTTAAAATTTACTTACACTCAAAAAATAATACCTTAGTTATATATTAAAAATGTAGTGAGAGATACAAAACTACTTATTATTAATTTAAAAAATTTAAAAAGTAAAGCAATTAATTTATATGTCAAAATAAAAATCCCTAAAATTCTAATTATTGTTAATGGCATGATTATTATGCGCTTCATTTATATATTTCTTGTGAGCTATTTTAAAATTACAATTAATATCAAATAATTTACATTAAAAAAATAAGTAAATTTGCAGAAATTAATTCTTAACAATTTAATTGTGCTCATTTAATTAGAAACTAATAATTTTCAGCATTCCAATTATAACTTTAAAATTATATATTATTCTTATTCCTGATCTATATAAATTACATCTCTTTATATTTGAAGACGAACTCTAATTCTATTCGATATAATTTCATATGGAAATCGTTAAGATTTTATGAAAAACATATTGTTTAAAACAACAACAAAATAATTATATTTTAAATGAGCCAAAATTAATTAATATTTTAACTTCATTTTTTATTTAAATTTGATTTATTAAGTTTGAAAAATCCTATATTAATTATTCTACATCGATAATTGATCATTGGCTTATTTCTATTTTTAAAAAAGGCTTTTGGTCTAAGTAAACATTTCACAAAATTGTTTATTTAGAAATTAATATAATTCATAACTTTCAAATATTATTTTGATAAAAAATTTGATAATTTATTTATTTTTACAATTTAGTTGACCTCTTTTTAATAACACCTCTCTCATCATCTTAATTATAATTCTATATATTAAATTAGTTTAAATCATTATTTTTTCTTTAAATAAAAAGATAATTTAATGGAATAATTTTTTTATTAGAAATTATTATATCTTTGTAGTGTTTTGATTCTTCCTCTAATTTTTAGTTTTTTACTAATTAATTCAAATCATTATGATTTTATTTTAAATGGTCAGAGAAGTTTGAGATATTAATTCCTTTGATTGAATGAGGGGTATTTATTTCAAAGTTTAAATTAGAATTTATTTGATAATAAAAGAGAGGGGAATGGTTCTGACATATAAATAAGTTTATATTTAATGGTTGATTTAATATAACATTACAAAATTCAGAAAGTGGTAATTTATTTTGTTGGTTTCTAATATATGATGATTTAGATTATTTTTCAAGCCTTAATAAATTTATTTATTTAACACAATATATTAGTAGAAAGGATTTGTGTAACAAATCTGGAAATCTTTGTAATATTTTTAATAGTAAAATTCTTTATATTAAGTGAATTATAAAATAAATTTTATATTATAGTAAATTTTGTAATAAATATTATTATGGTTTTGAAAATAAACCCAAAAAAATTGAACCCTTTCATAATTTTTATTTTTTCTTGATGACAAATCTTGATTTCTACCACTTTCTATGAGTTAATAATAATTAACTCTGCTTAGCCTGATATCGCTTTTATTATTAAAGTTAAACCATTTTTTTTTCCAAAAAAAAATGATTAAAATTAATAGTTATTTTTATATAAAAACTATTTTAATTTTTATAATAGAAGAAGAATTTTTATTTTCTGCAAGGAAGAAGGAAGGAACACTTTAATCAAGTTCTACATTTTAATTGTATTTATTTTGCTTTGGCGTAGTCTCTATAACTGAAGTCTATTTTTTTCATTAATTAAAATTAATTTTGATTTTCGAGAAAAAAAAATATTATTGGAATAAAATATGTAAATCAATGGTTTTGCATATACTTGATATTCCTAAAATTATAAAATGTTCATGAAGTTTTTGAATTTCAATTTTACATTTGATTTTATTTTATTTAAAATGTAAAAAATCTATATTTAAAGTCAAATTAATGCTCCCTTTTTCTTTGTATATTTAACAGAAACCGAATTTCTAAATCTATTACTTTAATTAATATTATTAAAGAACGATTATTTTGAGACACTATAAAAATTAACTTTTACATAAAAAATAAATTTTGTTCTGTTTAGAATTCCACAATCGAAAATTTATGGTAGAATGATTCGACTCTTTTTTATATTAAAAAAATATTTAATAATTTAAGGGAGTACATAACTCGCACTCTCATACATTTAATTTTGTAAATAAAAAAAGTAATTGTAATTGTTAGCAAAGAAAATTTGTTTAAGAAAATGATGAAATAATATCAAAAGATTTTTTTTGTAACTTTAAATTCTTTATTTATGATCTACACTTTTTAATATATAATTTTGAATTTCCAAACTTTCAAAAAGCTTAATTAAATAATATAAAAGGAAAACTTATAAAAATTTAAAAATAGATAATATTTTTTGCTTCTTATATATTACTTTATTTAGAATTTCAAATGTTTTCACGTGAGAAACATATAAATAGTTCAATTAAAAACAAAAAATAAGAATTTTTATGATAAAATTTTGAGTAACTCTATAATAAATAGAACATTTTAATGCTCAATCAGTCGATGTAGTTATTTAAATTGTTTTCTATTTTATTCACGATTCTTTACAAATATTTAATAGGCTTAGATATAAATTTTATTTTAAATTAATGAATGCAATATAATTTAAAATATTATTATTTCACCAATAACATTGCTATTTTTGCGGTTCTCTTTATGATTTGAAATATAGTATTTGAAAATTTTATAATATTAATCTAAAAGTTTTTTAATGTAATTTTGGGTTATTTTTTTACAAATTAATTCCTATTTTAAACATATTTTATGTAAAATTATTATAAAAATAGTATAACCTTTCTGGGCTATTAGAATAGTTTTATTATTTTAGTTTATTTTAGTTATTAATGTTGAAATTATTTCAGATGATTCAAATATAATAGTTTCTATATTTATATACATACATTTTTTGAATGTTTAAATAATAGTATACAACTATTTAAAATAAATTTAAGTTAATAGTTTCTAAATATATTGTTTAAGAAATATAACAATATATAATACGTTATTAAATAGAATTTCAGATTCTTTTTAAATTTTGAATATAATCGACGTTTATCGATTCTTTTCTTAAAATATTATATATTCTCTAACGAAAAAAAAAATAAATATAATCATATAATGGCCTTAGTTTTATAGTAAGTATTATAAATAGATATTAAAAAATATATATTTATGTAATTGTCCTAACCCCTTAATTATCTTTTTCAAATTATTATTATCGATACAAAGGAGATTGGATTTCTTATTGTATACTTAATTTAATTTGATTAATTTAATTTATTTGCAAAGTATTAATTACTTATTTTTTAAGAAATTTTAATTAAAATTAATAAAATTATTTTTTATTAAATTAATTATAAAAATTGCATGCGTTTAATCTCTTTGTTAATAAATAGGCCTTAGACAAAAAATAATACTAATTTTATTACCTTAAAGAAAATTGGGAAAACTATAAAATATTTTTAAATGTATAAAAAAAGTTTGAATTATTATTGTAAGAATTCTAAAAAAAGAATGAAAATTAAATAAATTTAAATAGCAATACAGTTTAGAAATTTAAAAAATATAATAATTAATTATTCAGTATTTGATATCTAAAAGTCTTTAGAATTTTATGAATAAATAATGATTAAAAGATATTTATTAAGATTATATAGAAAAAATTTTAAATAAAGAACTTTAGAATCGGAACTTGAAAGCGGTCTTTTTATTTATACTGGCTAATTTATATATTTATGTATATATGTATTTTAAATAAATTTATTTTAGTCGGATAAGATTTGATACTTTTTAATTCATTTAATCTGTAAATATTTTTATTATAGCTTTAATTATTATATAATTTATGTCAAGTAAAGTTTTTACTATAAATACATATTTTTCATATTAAAAAGTATACAGAATTGTTATATCAAATCAAAATATTTATATGTTCAAGCTAGCTTTTTTATTTTTAGGAATTGATTGATCTTTCTTTCCAATCATGGATCTACTTACTCGATTATTATTATTAGAGTAAATCTAATGATAAATTTTATGAACCTTTTTAAGGTTAAAATAACTCTTTTAAGAATCAAAATAATATAATACAATCAAAATTAAAGCCCATAATGAATAACATTTAGCTAATTTAATGATATTCCTGTATTAATATAAACAAGCGCCTCCTTATCACTTAAAAACCAGGGATGATTGAGAGCTTATTTACAATCTAATCTCTTTTAAGGCCTTGGATTTAGCATTTTTATCATTAAATCTTGACCTTCTTTAGACAAATGGCTAATCCTATTTTATAAGTTTGATAAGTTGCATTTTTAATTAGCTTATAACATATTAAGTTCTGGTTAATCCTAGAATAAATATAACTATGGGTTGGTATATTAATAAAAAAACAAAAAGTTTTAAAATTATAGTTATTTTATAAGAAATAATACCTTAAATATTCGCCAGTTGCCATATTTATAAAATATTAAATACTAATTATATTGTACATCATCGACCCAGCACTAAAAATGTCAAATTTTACTGAGTACCCTTTCCCTCTTAAACACTCAGGAGCTAAAATAAATTTGACTAATATTAATTTAATTATAATAAAGCTATAAAGGATGGAGTCCCACACTTATGATAGCGCATATCCTTATAAGATTTGAGTTAGGTAGCTAATCCAAAATCAGCAATTCTTATTTCATATATTCCCTATGCTTAAGAAGCCATTAAAATATTGTCAGGCTTTATGTCCCTATGTATTATATTTTGAGAGTGCATAAAGTCCAGTCCTAATAAAAGCTGGCCCATAATTGTTCTTAAGTCTTTCTCTTAGAATTAAAATTTAAATAAACCTTTATTAGTTTTATATATTTTAATTAATTATCAACTCATTATAATTTTGAAAAAAAATTGCAATAAATATCTAAATTTATTGAATTGATCTTAAGACTATATTAGTTCCTTCAGAGTGCCTCCTTCCTGCAAGTCTAAAAATATGTAGATTCTCTTACTACTCTCATATACCTATCTCAACTATAATTTTTTAATAAAAAAATGAAAGATTATATTAATTAATGATAAAGAGCTGTTATTTTCCATTAAAAAAAAAGTTTAATGAATGAATTCATCAGAAATTGAACTTTTAATTTGTATTATTTTATACAAATAATCATTTGGCATTATGCTCTGGTAAATTAAATTTTAATTGAATTGTTACAAATGCAAAATCTATTCTAATTAAATTCTCCCTTAGAAAGTAGTAGAAGATATACTCTTCTATATATTAAAAATATGTATTATGAATATATTAAGGATATTAGAACAGTTTAAAAGAGTCGATTCTTAATGTATCTAACTTTGGTTGTATTCCTACAAAAAATATGTGAGTCTGGCCATAATAGAGTAATTTTACAACGAAAAGTTCGCTATAAAGTTTCATGGTAGAAGTTTACCTCTAGCATTTATTTATAAATGATAAGAAAATAAAACAAGTGAAAAATTTATTCTGTATGAAATAAAAATGTATAATATTGGAAAATTACTGTAGAAAATTATTATTACTAAAATACATAAGATTAGGAAATTTAAGAAATAGAAATACAATTGTTAAATATTAGTAATTACAACTGGCACTAATTAGGAGTATTGATAATTCTAACTTTATTAAAAGTAAATCTAATTTAAATTATTATGACCAAATTTATTTATTAATTAATTAAATATATATAATTTAGTGTGCAAGTGTGCAAAAGTATAATCAGGCAAAAAGGGGTAGATTATCTGCACACATCTTTAACATATATTTATATATAATAATTTAACTTATTAGAAATGGCTCACTTCTTTACTTTACCTTCTGCATCCGTGTCTCTCATGCTCATCTTGTTAGGACTAAGATCCCCAGCGTGCTTGTTATTCGAGTCCTCGCTCCATAGACTTTCATCCTAAGATCTCTCTAGTAGATAAGTTGCCAGCTGTACTGCATCAAATGGGAATGCCAGCTTGCCCGACTTGCCCTCCACTCTCGGCGTGACTGTGATGCACCTCCTCTCGAAGCAATTCCTTTCCTCCGCCGTGATTCTGTTCCACTGGAGTTCATTAGTGGTAATGATAGTAAAGCAGTGTATGTACTTGACCTATGTCTCCCCGAATTTCACATCAACTGCGCAGCACCTGCCCTCTAGTAGCTTTTTCATTGCCGGAACATTGTACTTTGAAAAGAATCTCTCTATGTTCATCTCGTCGATCAGCAGTACTTAGGGTTCCTTGTCAAGGTATTTTCCCTCAACATGAAAGTGGCTTTGCCCAAGGATCAATTCATCGCATGTGAAAATCTATTCAATCATCTTGAGAATGGTACTCTTGCCGGTGTTGGCCGCTCCATAAAGCCAGACGCAATGAATCTTCTTATCCTCTCTCTTAAGTAGTACCTGATAAAGAGCCTCAATTATTTCGTAGTATCCGAGCTCCCTTAAAACATCATCAGTCAGCTTCTTAGTCTCGGAAAATGCATGTTAGTGTTTCTTGACAAATTCTTCAAGTTGCTATCTCACCGAAATCTTCACTTTCTGAACAACTCCGAGATGATTCAATACCTTGTGCGCGTTGGTGAATTTCTGTTACTCTTGGCTAATCAAAGCGAGCGCATCGATGCCACTTAGGTTCTTATAGAGATACTGTTTGTACGTCATGGAACCGTTAGCAATCTTCTCGGCTAGGAATTCTTTTAGGTAGTATTTTGAAGATCTTTTTTACGGAATCTACCTAAGCTCTTCTAATGACTCTCTAGCCGCTCTCTTACCATACTCAAGTTACATCTCCTGAGCATTGCCGTGTATTAGTGTGAGCCCCTGATGCTAAGTGAAAAACTCCTATGGTGATTTGATGCCTAATTCCTTCATTTGGAGTCCCATCTTCTTGAAAAGCTCATATCCTCCTCTTTTCTTAGTTTTTAAATACTCCCTGTTAATACCAATGGTGTCTCTTGAAACTTTGATCTGAAAGTAAGTATTCTTGGTGGCCTTGTCGTCATATGCATTTACCTCGGTGATACTTGGCTAGTTGATTTGAATCTGCTGTTGCACCTGCTCGGCTACATCAACTTTAACAAGCCCGGTGATTTTCAGGAAGAACTCTAGCCTGTAATTGTATTTCTTTTTAGTCGACATTTTAGATTTCTCTATCGGGTCTCAGCTAAAGTACATTGAACTATCCATCAATTTAGACATTTAACTGATACGAATGCCATTTCTAATAAGTTTAATTATTGTATATAAATATATGTTTAAGATGTGTGCAGATAATCTACCCCTTTTGCCTGATTATACTTTTGCACACTTGCACACTAAAATATATATATTTAATTAATTAATAAATAAATTTGGTCATAATAATTTAAATTAGATTTACTTTTAATCAAATTAGAATTATCAATACTCCTAATTAGTGCCAGTTGTAATTACTAATATTTAACAATTGTATTTCTATTTCTTAAATTTCCTAATCTTATGTATTTTAGTAATATTATAATAGATAGTTGGTCTTTTTATGAAGAGTTTAATCTACATTTTATTTAGCTAGTGATGTGAGAAAATAAACAATTTTTATCTGAATAATTAAAGAATTTTAAATTAAAAAGAATTTTAAAAAGAGATCCATATCATAAAGTCTTGTTGCAACCAAGAATCTTTATTGATGGTAAATTTTATTAAAAAATTGATAAGGTAATTTAACTGTGCCATAAAACTATAAAACTAATTTAAGAGCTGTTTCACAATTTTTAAGTTTTCTTTGAATTTTAAGCTCATCATATAATTGTTTTGTCATTGATTCAGACTTAAAAAAATTATTTAATATGAATATTTATATCATAATTAATTATTACTCAAACAAAGATTTCGTTTTTATTACTTTTAAGGCATACTTTTTCTCACAACCAGTTATTAATAAAATAAATTATTTACACATTAAAAAAATATTTTTTTGAATTTAAGTTTTAGCATTCGTGACATTGATCTCAAATAAATATCTTGGAGGAGGATTTTATTGACCCCAATATTCAAATATAAATTATTTATAAATAAAAATAACAGAAACATATTTTTATGCCTCTAATTATATATTAAGCTATTTTTTTTTCTTTTAAAATTTTTTAATTTTTATAGTTTTATTTTATCTCTATGAAATTACATATATTATTAACTTTTGTTAAAATTAAGTTTTTAATAAAATATTTAATGTGTTTTTTATTAAACATTGATATAATTATCAAAATAGAAATAATTTTTTATGATAAATTATAAATAATTAAATCATAATTGATAATAAAGATTTTGAGAAATTTATTAATATTTTATATTTTTATCTTTGGACAGGAAACTTCTCCCTTTTGTTGAATATCAAATTTTGGTACAGGACACCCCCTAATATTTCATCATATTAATTTAAACATCAATAATGGTGATAACTATAAGTCTATTAATATATATCTGAATAATTTGAAATTTAATTAGACCTCTACATTTTAAATGAAAAATAATAAATAATAGTAGATGTAAAACAAGTATTTTTAAAAGATTTAATTAATTAAAGCTTTTATTTAAAATAATTGATTGCTTTAGACTAAAATTTTTGATCATCTCTAAAAAATTAATACAATTAAACTGTAATACCTAAAAAATTTAATGAACCATAAATTAAAAAATATATTATTGACGAAGTATAATTGATTTGGGAAAATATAAATTAAAATAAAATTATGATGCTAAATTTATAGGCAATTAGCATTGTCTAAACCTATTAAATATGATAATTTTTAGAGGGAGAATTCAATTTAAGCTGGACCTTACAATTAGTGGTATTTTCCATCGCATTCTGGAGAGATAGAGAAAAATAAATCATTTTTAATTATGGATGTTATGTTGATAGAATATTGAAATCAAAATAAAAGTATATTTATCTCTAAAGGAAATTGAATAAAATAGAACCGCTATATTTAGTTTCGCTGATTTTGTTTCTCTTTCGAAAAAGTATCATGAGGTCTAAGTTTTTGAAGGGATTTAGCTACAACTAATTATATACTTTGTTGAACTTGTTTATTTTCTTCCTTAAATCGATTACAACAAAGCAATAATAAAAAATAATTTAGATCTTCTTGACTAAGTAAACATCAGCAGATGTCCCTTTTCCCAAGATTTTTAAAACCCCAGGAATAAATTATTAAAAATTAAAATTAAGCTTTGAAAGAAAAAAAACTCCAATTAAATTTATAAAATTTTAGAGATTATTAGGATTGACATGTATTTTAGATTTAATTATTATAAAAAATTGCAAATTTTTTTTTTAGCAATTTATAAATAAATAAAAATGAAGGATAACAAACTATTAATTAAAATTAAACACCTCTAAAATATTAAAGCAAAAAATTAACAAAACCTGCTAAACTAACTAGTATAAATACATATTTTTTCATTTTATTTTATTACACTTTTTAATTATAATATTAGTCAATGGTTTTTATAACTTCAATGTTAGGGGGTTGATCAATTCTAATAGTTTAGTTTTTTAGGACTTTTATCCATTTTTTATTCTTGACTTAATTTATATCATTAATTGTGTATTTTATTTCACCCCGCTGCAAGGTAAACGATTAAAAAATTTAGAAATCTTATGCTTGATTTTAAATAAAATATATACAATTAAAATTTGTACTTATAGTTCGATTAATATTTAACAAATATAAAAATATTATTATTTCATATAAGAAATCATGATTAATTTAATAAATACTTATTTAGCGATTGCACTTCTTCAGTATTAAAGGATGGATTTAAAATCAAACTAGAATGATATATAATATTTTATATTTTTTTAATTATTATTAGCATGATGGATTGAAGAGCTCCTCTATTCATTTTATCTTTAATCATTAATTCCAGAAACTTGAACAAAAAATAAATTATTTTCCCCCTATTACTTCGTATAAGGAAGAAAAACATATAAGCATTTAAAAATATGATATTGAAAAAGTTGATTGCTTTCGTCATTGTTGTTCTTTGATTTTATTTGGACGTCTAGATAGCTCATGGAAATATCCAAATATTTGTGAGGAATATAATCTCTCTATTTGCTTTTTTATTTTCTTAAAAGTGGACTCTCTATATTACTAGAGTTGCATATGTTACTACTTTCAATTTAAAAAAATGAGATGGAAATATTGTTTGGAAAAAACAAGGGGGGAGTTTCCCAGCATGATAATTTCATATATTCAATTTCATAAATTTTACATAAAAAATATATATAAATTTATTTTTAAAACTAAATAATTGTTGAGGGAATATTAAACACCCGTTACCATCTTTAGAAATTAAGGGAAAGAAGTAGTTTAGTATGTTATTTTTAATAATGTTATAAAGATAGGAATCTTATAGAAATAGTCATTTTCAAACAAAAATTAAAAACATTTAAAGAGGAAAAATTAAAATTAAAAATATGTCTAAGATCTTATCAGACATAATTTCTTAAATCTTATGTAATTTTAAACATCTAAATTGTTTCTTTATATACCAAAGAATAATTAACGTAAGAGAAATTAAAAATATACTTGCTTGGAAAATTTCCTTAAAGCTTTTGCTTATTATTAGACTGGGCAGTAAAATCCCCCAAATATAAATATAACTGTTATATTAAGTTTAAATAAGGTTTGTTTTAAAATAATATACATCAATAAAAAAATTAGTACCTTAAATAAGTAATATTTTAGATTGAAATTAGTCATTAACGCCTATAAATAAAATGAGAAATATTGATACAATTTTTCATAATAATTTAAAATTAAATTCTTTTAAAGAAAAAGGTGGATTATTTAACATTAAGATTAAAATTATTATTTTTATTAGAAAATACTTAAAATTATTCAATCTTCCAATAATTGTTTATAAAAAATTGTTTTTTATATTATTTTATATATTTTTATTGAATTATTAACATTTATAATCAAGTTTCAATTTAAGATGTTTAGCATTAAACCGAAAAACACTTTATATACATAATTAAGTAATTTTTTTAAAAAAGCTCACCCATAATTAATATATGTTTATTGGGAGGTAATTTAATATACTATAATTAGAGAGATCAAACGCTTGTTCATTATCAACTCCATAAAGGAGTTATCATCATGCTGCAAAGTGTCTAAACTTTTTAATTGGCAATATCTTATATAAAATTAATCTCAATTTTAAATATTTTAGGATCCTTAATAATTATTATTTATTGTATAAGAATAGAGGGATATGAATTAATAAAATGTTTTATTTATTAAATACAGGCAAATATTTTTTTAGATTTTGGTAAGGTAGGCGCATTTTAATAAATTATTTTATAATGCATTATAAAAGTTTAAGTTTTAATTTTTTAATTCACTTTTAATGAAATATATAATAATTTTAACTTTATAATAAAGTTAAATTAATTATAGACATCCTTATTAAATAAAAAATAATTTATAATTATATAATAGGTAAAGGTTATAAATATAGAGATGACACTTTAAGAAATTGGGCTATCCTAATTTAAACAGTATTTCTATAATAAATATTTATAGACATAAAATGACTTTAAACTTTTAATCTTTAATATAAGTTCATTCACTTATAATTAAAAAACCTAATAAAATTTTGCAATATAATTAAAACAAACTTTATAAGATTTTGGGGATGAATTACACTTCAATATCAGAATTATATTTGAATATTATCAAAATTCCCTCATAAAGGCCAATAAAGAGTACTTTGTTCTTTAATTTTCTTGACCCATTAATTTGAACTGAAGAGAATATTTCGCAGTCCTACTAGAATATTTTAGTAGTCTGAATTATAACTAGATTTGAACTTAAATTCACTCTCAGATATCTCATTAAACACTAAGTTGTCTCTTTGCTTACTTATCTATCTCATAAAAATTATTCCAATTTTATATTCATTAAAAATAAAGGTCATTAAATCTTTAATTAAATCAAGAGGTGTTGTATGCGTGCTTTTTCTCTTACGCTTAAATTAATATTTCGAAGAATTTTTTTAAATGACAAAATTTATCATAATTGTATCGCGAAAAATATTGATTTTTTATGTACCTAAAAATTTGACATTTTATTCCAGAAATTAATGATTCTTAAATCCCAGATAATACTTTAGCAGTATCTTAAATAACTTGTTATAGTTACGATCTAATGATAAAATTTAAGTCAATGCATTAAATCATTGGAATTAAATGAAAAAATGATAATAATAAATCATTGGGACTATTAAGGAAAAAATATTGTCGCTCTTAGCAAAAAACTCTAAATTTGAGTTTCATTGCTATTCAATTTAAGTACTACAAATTTTTCAAAAACGTTATTAAAAGTTAATAAGTTTTGATAAGTAATGATTCAAAACCCCAAAACCCCTCAATGAGGTTTATAAGTGCTTTGATTAGTAGGGTATAGTTGGGGTCTTATTGGGGTTAGTAGAAAATTTAGGCCAATTTACAAAATGAGAAATAGAAATTAGCGAAATTTAGGGTCGATTTATGATGAGTAATATTTAGATTTACTGCTTAAGCTTAGGTATGGTACGTGTATTAATATAGACTAAGCCAAACCTGTACTAAATTATGCAGCTATAGCAAAGTTATTACGCAAGAGTGCCTCAACTGTTAGGTATCACTGCTTGCTAGCTGTTTAGCATTTTAATTCTGGTTGTTGAACGCATCCTGCAAGAAAATAAAAGTTCTCTCAGGCTCATATTGACTTCCTCTGCGACTCGAAGACTTTGAAGTATTGGGCACACTTTCCATTAGACTAGCAAGCTGTGATGTTTCATAGCAGGTTTCCTGACATGCGAATCTCTCCTTAGACTATAGCAAATATTTATAGAAGAAATGATATTACTTTCAAGACTGTCACAGAGTGAAGAGAGTGATTGATTTTACAGTGCAATTTTATAGTAATAATTTAAACTATATATATGATTAAATGCAGAGAGCTTTTGCTAATAACATCAAGCTCATACACGCTGATGAAGCTGAATTCACCTTCAACACCTTTATTAATAAGTCTTGGTATAAGAAGTTTGATAATATAGAAGTCTATGATTAAAAAGTGAAGGCAGTCACCCATGCAATTTTAGCTGGTATAAGTGAAGATTCAGGCCAAGAGAGTTATGTTATACACCCTCGCTCAATTAAGCGAGAGAAGTATATAGAGTTCCTACATAAGCTAAGAGAAAAGTATAGTAACCAAGAGATCATCCTGTTTGTTGATAACCTCTCAGTTCATAAGACTAAGGAGTCTAAGAAAGCTTATGAAGAGCTAAACATAACTACTGTATACAACGTTCCTTATAGCCCATAACTTAATGGAATTGAATTCTACTGGAGTTAAATCAAGACACACTACAAGAAGCTGCTGCTGTATCATCTTATGCATGACTTGCCCATCGATACAGTAGACTATTCAAAGCAGCTGTAAGAGAGTGAGCGTAGATAAGACAACAATTTGTGAGAGAGAGGGAAGAATGAATGCTTATAAATAAGTTTTAGATTTAAACGAACGAATATATTCACATATTAAATTGGACCATAAAAGGATTTGGCTTCTCTTTCTTCTCCTCTTCTTATGGCTTGAATTGGCTTATAATTTCTTTCTTCTCCTCTTCTTATGGCTTGCTTGGGCCCATATTTCTTCTCTTAGTGTCAGCTGGTTTTTAGACATCTTTATAAAGCCTCTTGCTCACCTCATAAATTGCCTACGACTTTCTTTCTCTGTAAACCTTGCATGCTCTTTCATAAGATATATGCCAGTGCCAGATTTTCCTACAAAAGTTATATGTCAAAGCTTACTTGAAAGATAAGGATGCTTCTTAAGTTCCTCTAGCCAAGCTGAGCTTATTAGAATGTTTTTTCTAGTCTTCAGGAGAGATAGAATATCGTTTCTTATGTGCTTCTTCAATTATTTCTTTGAGATACTCTCTTTTATTGTGCCAAGAACACCAAAGAAAAAGTTCCTCTATGGTAGTTTATTAGAGATTTGTTTCTTGGTAGGAAGGTAAACTGCCACTTTCTCATCTTACATGGTTTCCTCATAAAGATTAGTGACTGAAATCTCAGGGTAGTTGGGAATTTCTATTAGTTTAATCTCTTTATTTTTAAAAGCTTTCTTCTCCTCGCAAATCATTGCTTTCAAGAATGAAATTTTGGTACCTTCCATCGTTGAAAGGAATAATCCAACTGTTTAAGATGTTAATAGTCGTCAAGTTATCTTACCTTGTAAAGTTAGAAATCGATAGAGATCTTCCTTACTTCTGAATCTTGAGATCATTTCTTGAGCCTCGACTCTTTTCATTTGATCATTGAGTGATTCCATCTTTGTTCCTCTTCCTATTAATGAATTTTAAATTATGATTTATAGACTTCTGGATCCTGTTGTTTAAAAACTTACTATTAAATATGGGCATCTTATAGGAGGTCAACCCTGTAAAGATACGTGGAGAAAGTTCCCAGAAGCTGTAACAAACTTCAGAGATGGAGCTCCATTTTTATCAATTTTGTTCCATTAAATTAGTACTAAATTTGTTTAAATTTAATTAGTACCGGTACTAAATCCGTTT
>ARYC01007094.1:0-18861 GCA_000711775.1 Oxytricha trifallax
AGATTTTCATAAGTCTGTTCATACAAGAGTGAATTCTTGACGAGTGGCATCAAATTTTGGACAATTTCTCTCTATATAGAAAACTTCTATACACTCAAGGTGAGCACCAGAAGAGTTGGGCAACACATGATATAATTGGACAAAATTTTGTTCAAAATCAGATATTTCAAGAATTTAATGGGTTGGTGAGAGAGGAGGTGCACTGAGCATCATGCTATCCAGTTCGATAGGAATTCAGCGAAAAACTAACAAATTTCCAACTTCTGCTCGATGTTTTTGACCAGTATCGATTAGCAAGTACTGCTGCAGTCTTGAAATTTATGACCACCGAATTTTGCACAAATTTGACCAGCCACAACCATCTTCAAGATTTTTGACCACTCTGCTCCAAATTTGGCTTGGTCACCGAATATATGTGAAAAGCGACACATAACACTAAATTCAGACTAAAAACTGCGATTTTTTGAGATTTTGACCACTACTCTGGTCATTTCAGTGCAAATCATACACTCTGGTCGTTTTTGGTGCAAATCTCAACTTTGACCACTATTCTGGGCACTTTAGTTAAAATCATGCACTTTGGCCACTTTTTTGACCACTCTGCTCAAATGGGAGAGACAAATATTCAAATTCAGAAATTTTGACCACGAATAGCAAAGTTGGTCATTTTGACTTAAAATACAGAATTTGGTCACTTTAGAGATGTTCCTCATGATGCATGTCGATTTTGACACAAAAACCTAATAAAATTTGCTAATTCAGTCAAATATATAGCAGTTTGACCACTTTTCGCATATAAGACAAAAAGCATAGTAAATGAGACGTAAATAATTATATAATTAGTTTTGAATTTTAATTTTTGCATTTCCCCGATTCAATTGTATTTTATTATTATTATTATTATTCATATATAAAACTACTTATAATAACTCACCTAAAGTAAAGAGACATTTGCAAAAGCACCACTTAAGCAAAATTCTTATTAAAGATGAGGAGATTTAAAAGCTTGTACCAGATAAAAGAAAAAATAACTCTCTTGAGTGATCAAAGGAACAGTAGGAGATACTCAAGAGACAGAAGCTTTTTGAATAAATGAACCTACTTAACGGGTTTTGGGGTTTTTAATGTTTCAAGCAAGAATACTGGTATCACTCGTCGAGATTTAGAGAAGATGAAATTGCGGAAAGAAATAAAGCTTGAGTGTAATCTACTCTCATTTTTTAAATATATTTGATAAATTAAGTTAATATATTTATAATTGAAATGCATTTATCTTATCATATATTACTGTATTAGATTTCTACAATTCGCCGAATAATAAAAAAAATAATTACTCCTTCGTCTTATGAACTGAAAGGTTATCAACATATAGGATGATCTTTTCGTTGCTTAACTTCACTCTTCTCTCTAAGCTTATGTAGAAACTCTATATACTAATTTTGTTTAATAAGAAGGATGAATGACATAACTCACTTAGCCTGAATCTTCATTTTTTCCACCTATAATTGTATAATTAACTACCTTTACCTTTTAGTCATAAACTTCTTTATTATTATTATATTTATGAAATTTAACAGAGAATAGATAAATTAAAATGAAATAAATTTACAATAAAATGTAAGCATTTAAATAGATGCTGGTGGTGCAGTTACACTCATCAAAATAAATTTATAAAAAATTAATCTTAATTTCTTATTTTTATAGTATAAACACCTGTTTGGTGATGGTGAAGGTTTGGATAAAAATTCAAATCTTATTTAAATGACTAAAGTTTGATTGTAAATTATTGATCTTCATCAGTAAGTTTGATTGATTAATTTTCATGACTAAGCCATTCTAGTAGTTACTTTTCCATTTCGTTTCATAAATTTAATATTAAATATTTTAATTTATCAATTCTCTATTATTTTTCATGATTCTTTTAGCAAGAATTATTAATAAGATATTGAAGGAGAAAACAGCTTTATCAGTGTGTATGAACTTGATGTTATTGTCAATAGCCCTCTGAATTTAATCATATGCATAACTTAAATTACTATAAAATGGCACTGTAAATTGCGATGAACATCACAGCTCGCTAATCAAGAGGGAAGCGAGCTCAATATTTTAATGTCTTAGAGCCATAGAGGTAGTCAATATGGACTTGTGAAGGCTTTTTTATTTTCTACTTGGCTGGATGCTTTCAAGAACCAAAGTTAAAATACTAAACATCTAGAATGAAATAATATTTATTGCTGAAGTGCTCTTGTGTAACAGCTTAATTATAGCAGAAATATTAAGTACATGATTGACTTAGTCTATATTAATAATTGTACCATACCTAAGCTAAGTAAAATATTTAAATATTTCTCATCATGCATCGACCCTAAATATCGTTAATATATATATGTCATTTTGCAAATTAGCCTAATTTCTATACTAACCCTAATAAGACCCCAACAGTACCCTATTAATCAAATAACTAAAACTTATAATTTAAGGAATTAAGGGTTATGGGGTTTTGATTCCCAATTTCTTAATTATAAAGAAAAAGCTTAATTTTATTTATTATAATTATCCCTAAAATTATTTATATTATTCATTCCATAAATATTCTAGACATTATTAATTTTAACAATTTATAATATATATATATAATATATATATAATATATATATATATATATTTATTAATTATTAATAGAATTAATTTCTTATTTTTTAGTATGAAAATATTTATTATATTGAGGAATAGGCTAATCGGATAAGTAAATAATTTTATTTTTGATGATATATTATTATAAGCATGAACTTATAAGAATTTAAGCCTATTCCCTGCAAATAAATTTATGTTTATTTCATATAATCCACTCATTCTGATTCACATGATAATTTATGTTGATAAAAATAAATTATCATGTGAATCAGATTGAGTGAATTATTATGAAATAAACATAAATTTATTTGCATGGAATAGCCTTAAATTCTTATAAGTTCATGCTTATAATAATATATCTTCAAAAATAAAATTATTTACTTATCCGATTAGCCTATTCCTCAATATATTGAATGATAGAGTTCAGTAGATCAATTGACATTAATTTTTAATTTATTATAATTAATTTTATTTTAAACACTAAATTTATTTAGATATATGTATATATATATATAAAGTTACGAGTGATTTTTTAAATAAATTTAAAAATTTTTACTAACCTGCATTAAAAGAATTTACTATTATTAAGATTATTATTCAAATTAATTAAGTTAACTGGTATTGGTATTAGAATTTAAAATATAAGAAGGTATGCATGATTTTTTTGTATTAATGAAATAAAATGAAAAAGGTTATTACTTAGTTACAGTTTATATTTTAAAAAAAATATTTACTATCTTTTAAATGTTTTAATTATTATTCTAAGTTAAATCTAGTTTAAAAATAAAACCCTTAAAAATAGATTATTATGTCTATTCTAGCATTCAAAACCCCAAAACTCCTTAATGAGGTTTATAAGTGCTTTGATTTGTAGGGAATTTGTTAGGGGTTGGGGTTATCAATAGGTTTAAATGTGAAATTTATAGTAAATGTATTTAATTTAATCACTCAAAATGAACTTTAGGATAATGTGGTAGAGGTCTGAAGTTTATCTTACTTAACCACAACTCTACCTTCTCTAATGTTATGTCTGATCTAGAGTTTGGTTTTATTATTATTGACTCTGCCATTTGTTTCATTGATTGAGATACTCTTGTCTGTCAATAAATTGCTTTATTCTTTGTTTATCATCTTTCTCACACCTTGTAGAGTAGTAATCGTTGCGAGGCATATCGCACTCTATTATTATTGCTGCTAAAGCCCGCACATCCCACTAAAAGTCCATCTCTCCAGTCTTCTCTTTCTGGATAGTACCCTTGAGTTCCCATTACAGTTCCAAGCCTTGATACTTCCACTCTATAGGCTCTATTGAAATCGATTATTGCTACTCTTATTGGTGAGAAGTTTATCATTATATTTTCTGGCTTCAAATCTCTGTGAACAAACCCTAACTTGTGAAGCTCTTTAATGCCTTGTATGGTCTGAGTTGCTATTTATCCAAGCTACTTATGATTTCTTTGATCTGTAATGAAGTCTCTTAGGGTCATTTCATAGAGTGGAAGTCTGAAAGCAACATGATCCTTGGCAAGGAGAACAGCATCTAACTTAATTAAGTACCTGCAATCTTTGAACTTTGCTTGAGTGAGTACTTGATACTCATTTGTAAACTCCATCTAGTATTTATCATCACTTAAGAGATAGTTGAAGGGATAGACCTTGTATGCATACTGATGATCATTGATAACTTTCTTATCAAAGGAGTCTTCTAATATAAGGTAGCTTTAAAGTGAAGTGTCTAGGTCAATTTAGGCAAGAACAGGAATCTTTTTATATTGAATTTTAATCATGATCTTTGTGATTTCGGATGCTAGTAGGTTGCGTGATTTCCTCACATATGCTGATTCACTAGCTTGTTCAAGCTCAACAAGTTTCGAAGATTCTCTTGCTTTTCTTATGTTTAGTAGCTTCAATTCATCTTCATGCTTTTCAATCTCTAAATCTTTCTTGTCAGCTTTTAAAAGATGCTTCCTTAAATCTCTTGTATCAGCATACTGCTTATGGCACTCGAAGCAATCATACTTTCCGTCGATTTTATCGTGCTTTAAGTATACAGTTGGCTTGGCTTCTCTATGCTCTTTCATATGCCTATACCAACTAGATTTATGAGCGAAGTCTCTCTTACACTACTCTCAAAAGTATACTTCTACTTTTTCAGTTTGTATAGGCATTTCATTAATACCTTTCTCCTCCTCTCTGTCTCCCACACACTTTGCCATTTATTTTCTATTATTAATTTCTATTTTAATTACAGAGACCTCAAGTGATAGCTCAGGTAGTTCCTTATGAGAGTTCATCTCACAGCTATCACATTTTTTATTGCTGCCAAAGGTAAGACTCATTTAGTTTTATAGAAGTTATGTTGTTTTTCTTAAAATGTTAGCGCTCATATTTAAATTTGAATTTAAAATTATAAAACTGCCTCTATAACTGAGAGCTTATATGAGAGCTTTGCAAGCCTACAAGTATCAAGGGAAGTTCTTAGAGTATTAGCGAAGATAAATGAGCACTAAGAGACGAACCAGCTCTAAAAATGGGTGAGAAAGTAACCATTTTTACTATCAATAATAAGTTGATTATAGTACCTACCGATTTAGGAGATGCACCTAATTAAGGACGTACTGCTTTAGGAGGTATTTTGTTATTTTTTTATTGAAATTAGGGTGCTCCTAATTAAGTACTAGCTTTAATTAATGCTCCTAATTAAATACTAGCATTTTAGGAGCTGCTCCTAATTAAGTACGTACCAATTTAAATTTAAAAATATGGAACTATAACAGTAGAAATTGATATCAATCTCTCAAGTTTGAAACCAGTTCTCTAAACCTTCTCCATATCCTTCTTTGAGGTTGACCTCCTATAGGATGCCCATATTTAATAGTAAGTTTTACAGAGGTAAATAATTGAAATCAATAAACTTAAATTTGAATATTATTTCTTAGATCTGTAAGCAAGATGGAGTCAATGAATGATGCAATGAAAAGAGTGCGAGCACAAGAATTGATTCAACGATTTAGAAGCAAGGAGGATTTGCACCGCTACCTGGTGCAGCAAAGTAATGAACTCATGGTAACTAATCTTGATTATGTAGTTGGTTTGTTCCTCCCAACGATGGAAGGTACTAAAATTTCATTTTTAAGAGCCATACTCTGAGAAGAGAAGAAAGCATTAAAAACTTAAGATGTAAAGTTTGCAGAGATTCCAAACTATCCTGAAATCTCTGTGACTAATTTATATGATGATGCAATGAATGACCCAGAGGTTTCGTTGTACCTGCCTACAAAGAAGCAGTTGTCAAATAAACTTCCTGAAAGAAACTATTTCTTTGGCATACTTGCAACAATAAAAGGTGATTACTTGAAAGAAATTATTCAAGAATCTCATAAGAAAAGGTACAGCATCTCTTCAGAAGATAAGGATAAACAAGGGATCAAGATAAGTGAGAGCTGGCTATCAGAGCTGCAGAAGCACCCTTATATTTCAAGTAAGATTTGTAGCTTAACTCTTTAGAAAAATCTGGTACTGGCATCTTCTTGATGAAGGAATAGAGCAAGCTTCACAGAGAGCGAAAATCGCAGACAAAGTATGAAGTTAGCAAGAGACTTTATTCAAATATTTAGCCTCCAGAGTCAATGAACATAGATGCTAGAGATGACAGCAAGAGAAGAAACTTAGGAGGAGGGATTAGAAGAAAAGAAAGATAAGCCAGCTAGCTCTAAAGAATTTTATATGTGACTTATATATTCATTAGCTTAACTACAAAACTTATTATATACATTCACTCTCCCTTCTTTAGAACACTTCTAAGCCAATTAATTATCTAATCTCTTCTCTGTGCTTTTAATAAAGTCTACTGTATCGATAGTTAGGTCATGCATCAAGTGGTAGAGCAGCAGTTTCTTGTAATGGCCTTTTAATATACTCCAGTAGAACTCAATTTCATTAAACCATGGATTGTAAGGTATTTTAACACTGGCGTTATTCTAAGTTTTTCATAACTCTTCCTTGTTTCTTTAGTCTTATGAACAGAAAGATTATCAACAAACAGTATTACCTCTTATTCAAGGTACTTCTCTCTCAGCTGTTCTAAGAACTTTATATACTGCTCTCTCTTAATAGAACGAGGATGAATAACATAAGTTTCTAAACCAGTATCTTCACTAATTCCTCCAAGAATTGCCATTGTTTATACCTTGACTTTCTAGTCATATACTTTTATATTACTATGCCTCTTACACCAAGACTTCTAGATGAAAGTGTTGAAGGTAAAAACAGCCTCGTCAGCATGTATAAACTTATTATTATTCTATTAGGCTCTCTGCATTTAATTATAAATATAATTTAAGTTGTTGTTGTAAAATGGCAGAGTGAAATCAATCACTCTCTTGATACGATTCACACCTTTATAAGAGATTCAATTTCGTTTATAAATGTTAGCAACAGACTATGCAGAGATCATCAACTCAGGGAACTGGCGGTGAAACATAATAGCTCGTTGGTCGAGAGAGAAGTGAGCCCAATACTTCAAAGTTTTTTCATTAATAAGATAGTCAATATGCTTCTATTGAAATTTTGACTTCCTCTAAGGCATTGAATTCAGCTATTATTGCTTTAATTACACAGCTTTCAAGCAGTGAGAGCTAACAGTTGATGGACTTCTCTTTAAGAGCAGTGCAATTTACTTATAATTAAGTACAGGTTTCACTTATTCACTGTATATATCACATCTATATCGCAGTTTAAACACTAAATCTATATACTCTTCATCATAAATAGACCCCAAAAGCTTGCTATTTTTGTCTCGCATTTAATTAATAACCCCAACCCCTAACAAATTCCCTACAAATCAAAGCACTTATAAACCTCATTAAGGGGTTTTGGGGTTTTGATTGTATTATATTAAATTATTTACACAAAATTATAATGTGTAATTTGGTTATTTTTTTAAAGTATCTAGGGACCATAAAATGCTTAGTTTTAATTGTAATTTTTTGAATATTCATCTAATTGTTTAATTTAAAAATAATCTAAGTATTTGTACTATATTTATTTAAGATGCTTATATTAATTTTATTTGTGTTTAATAATACAACTAATTTTTATTTTTAATCTCTGTGTATTATTAATGTTGTATTAATTTTTTATTTAACTTTTCTTTTCAAATAAGTTTAAAATTTAAATCAAATAATTTGAGTAGAATTAATTTTACTCCATTATTGCTCTTTATTTAAAAGTGTATCAAAATTTTCAAAATTCTCTATAAAGATTAAAATAATATGATAAAATTTCAATTGATTCTTCAAAAACATAATATAAAACAAGAAAAAAAGTAAAAAATAAAATTAGAAATATTTTTTTCTCTTAAACTTTTAGAGAAACTTTTTCTAGCACATTTTTTATTATAAAAATGATTATGGGGTCTTAACTAAATTAAAATTAATGACAAATACTTAGACCTAGCTTTAATCGTATTTTAAAAATCACATAAAGTTAAAATTGCTACTTCTACTTACGAAATGCTTAATTATTAAAGAAGAGGTTTCCTTATTATTATTATTATGCATATTATTTGTTAAGACTTTAATTTTAGTATAATAAAAAATATAATTTTTTATTAGTAAAATACCTTTTAAATAGGAAAATAACATAAAAGTAAATAAAAAATATTTAAAAATGAAAGATAATAAAAGTCACAATTATAGTAAATTATAGTTATTTAGCGTAATGAAGTTAATTGCCGATTCCAAACCCATAACCTTTTAATGAGGTAAATAATGCTTTAATTTGATATAAAATTATATGTTGTTGGAGCTATAAACTGAATTCAAAACAAAAATAACAAGCTTCTTATTATATTTAATATTAAGAATATATATAAATTTAGTTTTTAAACTTATCTATGAATGTGATGTATAGAGTGAATAATTAATATCATTACTAAACTGTAAGTCTATTTAACCGAAAAATCCAAAATAACTTCGGTAATTGATGCTATTTAGGCTTACTTATTACGGTTTTTATGGGGTTTATTATTAAATATGGTATTATTGTAAAGTAAATTAGAGTGTAATAGAGGTGTGTTTTATTTGAATAATTCACTGAAACAGGACCTTAATGTCAAGGGAAATTTTTCAACTTATTTTATCTAACCAACTTATTAATTATAAATTGTTTGCTCTGTTCTGTAGTTAGGCCTAAGTATTATCTGCTCTTCTATATATCTCATTTTACCTTTATTTTATTCTCCTCTAAATACAGCTGTATTATCTACTTTAAGTTTTCATCTATTTTAGAGCTGTAGGTTTCATTTCTTTGCATTTCAATTCTAATATTATTGCTAATAGAGCCAATTTCTCACCTAATTTCACCATCATTTTTTTTATCTTTTGAAAGTGTTTAGGTGTACCTAGAATTTTGCCAAGATCAGTCGCTTCATTTCCCTGTGATATTGAAATTGATATTTACTACTCTTAGATGTGAAAAAGCAATAATATTATTTACGTCTTTAAATCTCTGAACATATTCTAAATTATGGAGCTCTTTTAAGCTTCTGCAAAAATTTGTAAGATTAAGAGATAGCTAATTTTTCATTCAATATCTTGAATTTAGTTTCTCAATATCAAGTAATATATTTAATATAGGAGTCTAAAGTTAGATCTTGAGCAAGAAAAATTGCAACGACCTAAAATACAATTTGCACTGTCTATCTCTAGCTTTAGTAAGAGCTTAGTACTTTATTGACAACTTCTATTATTAAAACTAGTCATCTCAATTAAAGCAGCTGTAAGGATTAATTTTGTAAGCAAACTGATTATCATTATGAAAATATTTTCTAACTTGTCCTCAAGTAAAAGAAGAAATTTAAAATCTCTTGAATGATTGTATTTTGATTGTTGAATGGGCAGAAAATTTCCATTTATTTTCTCATTCTTAAGATATTAGTTTGTTCTTGATTAAGTAATGTTTTAGAATATGAAATTTGAGTGTTGATATATAAACGAAGCATTTTTACACTCTTCAAACATTAATGTAATGCTTTTTAATTATTATCATTCTCTTTTAAAACTAATTTTATTGGTACTTCTATTGAATTAAATAATTTTTTTTTATAAAATAAAGATCAGTATCCGGATTTTAGCTCTGTATTTCTGAATGAATTGCCATTCAAAATCTGTGACCCAAAGATATAGGATTTTAGGATTGTACTCGGTAGAGACATCGCAAGTCTCAATTTTTCTTTTGATTCATTAAAGAAAGCTTTGCTGACTAAACCCAAGCAGTTCCGCTTTTTTATGTAAGTTTCCGCTAATTATATAAGTACTCATATTAAGTATAAAGGCTATTAAAATTATTGCCTTAAATTCATGAATAAGGACATATTCTCTAGGATTATATAGAAGTTGATAAGATTTTAGTGAGTTTTAAAAAAATTATAACTTTTTAACTTAAGTTATGATTTAGATTCTAATTCATCGATTTTCATTAAGAAAAACCAAAAATGAATTTTGTGGAGAAAGGTTGACCCCTTAACTTACTCAATTAAATAAGGATGAAAGTTTTAAAATTTAATTGTATTAATGTACTATATAATACGATTTTTAATTTTAATCAAACCTCCTAAATAAGTTTTAAATGAAGGTGTACCACTTTTTAATTTAATTATTATTAGGACTAATCTAATGGAGAAGTTAATATAAAATGAAAGTCTAACTCATAATCATAGTGAAAGTTCCTCTATCAAATTAAAACTATCTGATTCATATTACCTCGGATCTCTTTATTTAGTATTTAAAATTTTTATAAGTTAAGAGTGGATATAACTCTAAATTTATAAACATTTATAGAAATTAGAAGCAAGATAGAATCTACGAATGATGCCTTAAAGTCAATATAATCTCAAGACCCTATGAGAAAATCAGAAATAATAAAGAGCTTTACAGTTATATTTATAGCAAGGTAAGTTTTCACTTAAAAATAACTTTCTTAGCCTTAATTGGATTATTCTTACCAACTAAACAGTTAACGAAAATCTCATTCTTAAAAGAATTGCTTTGCTAAATTAAAAAATCATTTAAGACTAAAGAATAAAGATGAAAAAGAAACTTAACTATCCTGAAATATTAATAATACATACCAATATTACGATTCTATGATTGATTCTGATGTTGATCTCTACCTTTCATCAAAGCTGCTGTTCTCTAATAAGCTGCTAGAGAGAAATTTCATCTTTAATGTTCCTGGTACTCTGAAACTAGACTACTTAAATGAAATTTATAAAATCCTCTCAAGAAACGCTTCAGAATTTCTCATGAAGATAATGAGAGGCAAGGCATTAATAATAGTGATACATGGCTTTAGAAACGCAAAAGCATCCTTTAATCTCAAGTAAGCTTAGAATTAACTTTATATCAAAACCTGAAATGGTATTTACTTGATGGAAGAAAGCAGCAAATATATATAGAGAGAAAGTCTCATGTAAAGAATGAAATGTGAAAGAAACTCTTCAAAAATTTATATAAACCAAAGGATATGAAAATTTATGCATGAGCTGACACTAATAGAAGAAAATGGGCCCAAGCAAGCCTTAAGTTTAAGAGAAGAAAGATAAACTAATCCTATTCTTTTTAATTTAATATTTGAACTTATTCTTTAGTTTAAATCTAAATTATAAACACAAAATCCCCCTTCTCAAGCACACACTTTAGCTTTATAATCACTAACTCACTTAACAGCACTTAAAAATCATCTGCATTTATCTTTAATCGTGCATCAATGATAGAGTGGGAGTTATTAATAATGAAAGTTAATAAACCCCAAATAAATCTCGATATAGTTAACATTAGTCTCTAGGTCATTATCTTCATTTATTACACCAAAAATATCATGAATTAAACTTAAAACTTTTAATCATTAACTTCCATGTTGCAGCAACACATGTACCAAGACCAAGAGATAAAGATATTGAATGTTAATAGAGCTATATCATAATGTAAAAACTTCATATTATTATTATTATTATAAAAAACCATTTGCATTTAATAAAATAAATAATTTGAAATAGTCTTGCATATTGGTACAGTAACGTCAATAATTAACCCCAACCAATAGCAAGCTCCCTCATATCATAAAACTTATATACCTCACTAAGGGGTTTGGCGTTGTTAATACTACTGATCTCTGAAACAATTTTTCCTTTGTGTACTCTTAATTAAATTTTAAATTTAAATGAATTAAACAACAATATTTAAAAAATAATAATTATATTTTATTTTTAAATATAGCAATATGTGTTCACCCCAAGACCCCTCCCTCATCCTAAACCTAAACCGAGAACCTCCCCCACCTTCTGAATTATTATATTTATCAAAATTATTTCTTGTCCTACGAATTGAAAAAATATGCAATTTAATAATTTTTATTATGTCAATTGACCATTTAGAATACAAGCTTTTATACGAAAATTTATATTCAGCAAATCTTATATATTTATAATATTATGATTTACATTAAGAAAGTAATTTTAATATATTTTTATTTATATAAATATGATTGCTTCTATTATAAACCATAATTTTTCTAACAAATATATACTCGCAATTAATTAAGGAAAATTATGGTATATTAATTAGAAGCAATTATATATATATATATTACTATTTTAAAAAAAATAACATACTATTATAAAATATATAAAATTTGTTGATTGTAAAACATTTTCCTTAAGACATTGTATTCTAAATTGACTACTGAAGTAGTCAATTTATAAGAATTATTTCATTACATATTCGTAGGACAAGAAATAATTGTGTGAAGTAAAAAATTAAGGAGATGGGGAAGGTTTCGGTTTAGGTATCAGAGGCTTGATTTAGGTATCGGAGTGGGTTTCGTGATCAAATATGTTCTATAATACAGAATTTTATTTTGAAATTATTTTATAAATCTTATTTTAAGTTTATCACAAATTTAAACTTACCTAAATGTATTATTATATATTTTAAACTAAATAATACATGTTATAAAAATAGAATTATTTTTCTATAATTATTTTGGTTATAATGTTGAATGAGATGATTTAAAACAGTTGAAAAATCTTTTGAGAATTTAAAATGTTACCTCGGTAAAAACTAAAATTATAATATAAAATAATATAGATTATTTATCTTAATAAGAAATATGATATTTTGAATTGAATAACGAAATGAAACATATCAAAAATAGTTTTATTAAGATATTAGATGAGAAAAAAAATCGGAAATTTTCTTTAGAAATGATCTACAAATTAGGGCCACTAAATAGAGATATCATGAAGGAAATTTATAGACTATATTTTAAATTAGTTAAAATTGAAAGGAAGAGTGGATAAAGAGAATGTATATTTGTCTAAACATTTAAATGAATATTGTAAGAATACATTTGAATTTGGGAAATTAAATTGGAATAACAATAATAAACTGAAAATTTGTGGATAATAACTTATTTGAACCCTAGTTATTATGTAAGTTTTTTTAATAGAAATTAAAATAAGCCGAGCTTTAATAATGTTGGGACCCCTATTTCTCTTCCCTGAAATTATAACATTTTACTTTAATTTTAGTAAATTGATTTGTTGATTATAGTTTTAAAATTAATTTCAAATTTTCTCACTCTAGGGATACAATAGAGGTTTGATACATTAGTATGCACAGCTAATATTAAATTTCTTTTGAACAGCTCACGACAGCTCTCATAATATCTAGATTTCAAGAAAGTAACTTGCTACGAATATTTAATTTACTTTTAACATTCCAAATTAATTTCCCAAATTCAAATGTTTTTCTACAAAATTCGAATGACTCAAATTAATTAAATCAATAGTTATGATTATAATTAAGATTACTTATAAAATGACATTTAAGAATAAAGTTATTTTATTAATATTATATAAATGTAGTTGTCTTATTTAAATTTATTTTAATAGTAATACTAGTACTTAGCAATTAGAAATAGAAAATAGTGATAACCATTACTTTGTTTTCACTCAATTGATTAATATAATTTATTTTATAAATAATTAAGTTAAATTTGAATAAATTGCTTAAGCAGTTTCCTTTACTTTAATAATTAACACTTGATTTACTTGAATTCGAATAATCTACCCTTTTCATTATTAAATTAAAAGAATTTGAATTGAAAAATTTATTAAATAAAGGGATTAATTATAAATTCATTATAATCAATTACCATCAATTATGTTTATATAATTTTGTTTCTAAATAAATTCGAAGTACATTTTGGGAAGACAGAACTATGTAAATCAAATTTTTTTTATTCTTATTAAAAATCTATTATATTTATTTATAAAATATATAAAAGAATAAAGCAAAGCATTTAAAAAAAAAAGAATAAAAAAAACTTTTACATATTTACATAACTAAAGTGCAAGTGATGTTTCATAACACAAATTAACCCTAATCACTAACATTACCCACATTAATAAAAAATATATTTAAACTAAATAAGGGGTTTTGGGATTTTGATTCGAGTATTTCTCCAATTTTCTTTTTCTTCAAAATATTCTGAAGAAATCAAAATATTTTCATGCACTAAACTTTGTAAAAATTGATAATAGAAACTCATATTGATAGAATGTAAATAATAGTTTTTAGCTATGATCCATTTATTTATATTTAAATTTATTAAGGACCCGCGATTCTTTTATTTTATAAATAATTGCATAAAATAATAGATTTTAATTAAACAAAAAAGAAAATTCCTAAATTAAAGATGCTATTATTTTAAATGTTCCACTTTTATTTTTATTTTTTATGGGATAATTATAGATTTAGTAAATCTCTTAAAATATTTATTTTTTATTTGATGATGAAACTGATTAAATAGTGTTAATAAAGTAATTTTATATATGTTAAATCTATGTTAATTGAATCAACCATTATTAATGAGCAATAACTTATTTTATAAATATATTTTGAAATATTTTTTAATTAAAATGTTATTTTTGTAATAAATAATACATATAAAAATGTAAAGTAAGATCAATAATGAATAAATGATTATATATTTTTAAAACTAATATAACTTAATTTAATTTAATATATTTTTCAGCTAATTTAAAGATTTATTCAGAATTCCAACACCTATGTAGCTCTAATTTTTCAAAGCTCATATCATTATTCTTGCTTTTTGCGATTCTGATCAATTTCTACATGATTTCTTTCAACTGATTGCAGACATTAAATAGAAATTAATTCAAGTAAATTTAACCATATAAAAAATTAAATGTAAATAAATTTTGATAAGAAACAAATTTCTTCACAAAAAGTACCAACTAAAATTAATTCAATAATTTTATGAAAAACTTGCTTAAATAACAAATTAAGATTATATATAATTTGTTAGCTTTTAATTCATATTTTTATAAGCTATAATTTATTTAAAAAGATTGAAATATGAATATGTTTTTATAGATATGTTTAATGTATTAGATTAAACCTTCAATATTTATAATATAATTATATATTCCAAAAGTTCATTTATAATGATTTTATATATTTAAAGTATTTTTTTAAATAACTTTCCTTTTGATTCATGTATCTCAAACAAAATATTAAAAATAACTCTAAAATTCCATTTAGATTTATACATAAATGAAATGGAACTTATAGTATTTAATGAAAATGAAAATTTGTTTGTTAAAAATTAACGTTATTAGTAGATATTATATGCGACTCTATTTTTTTTCATAATATTATGATGTTTAAGTTTCAAAGTTTTATAACTTAAAATATTTAGCATTTTAAATAAAATAATTTTTATATAACATTAATTTGTACTACTATTTATATTATTTATAAACTAATCATAAATATTTGCATTAATTTAAGTATAAAAATATTATAATAATTAATTATAAATTTAATAAGCATTTTTTTATATTGAAATCCCAACTATCATATTGAAAATGGAGTTCCATTGTATAATAATAGAATAAGTAAAGAAGAATCTTTTTAGTGTAAGTAAATTTTTAATTATTCAATCAACATTAATGATTAATTGAAAATAAAAAAAGTTCAAAAATAAATTTAAATAAGGAAATATAAAGAATATTAAGCAAATTGAGAATGAGTTTTCTTAAGCAGTATATTTTGAGATGTGATCAGATATTCTGATTATTCGCACAGCTGTGCGGAATATTATCCAAATCTCAGTCTTAATTCCCCCATTTTTATGAAACCTCTCTCGTCTTTAATGTCTTTTTAATAATTTATTGTAAAAAGAGGATTTCAATAAATTTACGCTTTTAATTAAATAGAAAAAATTTATGTGAAATTAGAATACTTTTAAGATAAATTTAAGTTGCTTTAATATATTTATATTTATATTCAAAATTAAAATAAAAATTCCTCTTTTTACAATAAATTATTAAAAAGACATTAAAGACGAGAGAGGTTTCATAAAAATGGGGGAATTAAGACTGAGATTTGGATAATATTCCGCACAGCTGTGCGAATAATCAGAATATCTGATCACATCTCAAAATATACTGCTTAAGAAAACTCATTCTCAATTTGCTTAATATTCTTTATATTTCCTTATTTAAATTTATTTTTGAACTTTTTTTATTTTCAATTAATCATTAATGTTGATTGAATAATTAAAAATTTACTTACACTAAAAAGATTCTTCCTTATATTTTTAAACCTTACAAATAAATTATTTTTGATTATAAGCGAGAGATCCTTAAACCAGAATCAGAAATTTACGGAATATTTGAAAACTACGAGGTATCTAGAAAATACGGTGGATTTTAAAATAGAATACTTGGAAAATTCCATCTAAAATTAAATTTCAAGAAATAGATAGTAAATGATGTCAACAGACATAAATATACTTTTGATTTGAACTTTAAAAATAGAGAACCCTGGTGGTATAATGATTAATATGATGATTTCTTTATTTATAAATAATAAATATATTTTAAGTATAATATATATTAAATAATTTCTCTTAAATAATTAATAAATAAGTCATATATTATAATTGAAATATTTATTTAATTTTTTTTGGATACCCTATCAAATCTGGATTCAAAATATAAAATCAATTTATAATCATAAATATCAGACTTATTTTGGATACCCTATCAAATCTGGATTCAAAATATAAAATCAATTTATAATCATAAATATCAGACTTATTTTGGATACCCTATCAAATCTGGATTCAAAATATAAAATCAATTTATAATCATAAATATCAGACTTATTTTGGATACCCTATCAAATCTGGATTCAAAATATAAAATCAATTTATAATCATAAATATCAGACTTATTTCTGGATTTTACTTTAAATCCGGATTTTCAAAATAAAATTAATTTATATATTACCATACTATACCAAATTCATGGACAATTGTTCTCCCCGATCACTTTAACCATCCCCAACCCTAAGCTCCTTCCACCACTTCCCCTATATTATACTCCATATTATGTTAAGAAATTTACTTTCACAGGCTGATTCGAATTCCTTCATAACATCTTGACTTCATGAACTTTTATATATTATAAATAACTTGAAAATTTGAAATTTTTTTCATTCTATAAGTTACAAATACGATTAATTTATACTTTTTATAATTCGTCCACAGTTTATTTTTCCACATATTCGATCAGAAAACATAATTATTAAATTTCTATTAATTAACAATTTAATTACTTTTTGATACAATTCAAAAATTTAACTTTTAATCAGAATAATATCTTATATCATTTTTAAATGAATTTTTTAATTCAATTGCTGGCTCTTTATATTTTCATTTTATAATCAGGAGGTTTGTTAAAATTAAAATTTGTTATGTTTTAGTGATGGTATTGTATATATTATAAAATGTTAAGAAATAAAACTTTAATTAAGTAGAGGATCTGCATTGTTTATTTGTGTTTATAGTGGAAAATAAAGTAGTACTAGTAATTTATAATTACAAAAGTTGTGATGTATTACATTTAACTAATAATTACGAATATCAATTCAAGCAGATGGAAATATAAATAGCATTTTTATTTAGAATTTTTTATTTCTATTTAATTGGAGAAAATGTGATAGTTTAATCAAAACCCCAAAACCCCTTAATGAGGTTTATAAGTGCTTTGATTTGTAGGGAATTTGTTTGGGGTTGGGGTTATTAATAGGTTTTAATGTGAAATTTATAGTAAATTTATTTAATTTAATCACTCAAAATGCACTTTTGGATCATGTGGGAGAGGTCTGAAGTTTATCTTACTTAACCACAACTCTATCTACTCTATTGATATTTCTGATCTTGAGTTTGGTTTTATTATTATTGACTCTGCCATTTGCTTCATTGATTGAGACACTCTTGTTTTGTCAATAAATTGCTTTATTCTTTGCCTTGCATCCTTCTCGCACCTTGTAGAGTGGTAATCGTTGCGAGGCATATCACACTCTATTATTATTGCTGCTAAAGCCCACACATCCCACTGTTAGTCTCCATCTCTCCAGTCTTCCCTTTCCGGATAATATCCTGGAGTTCCCATTACACTTCCAAGCCTTGATACTTCCACTCTTAAGGCTCTGTTGAAATCAATAATTGTTACTTTTACTGGTGAAAAGTTCAACATTATATTCTCAGGCTTGAGATCTCTGTGAACAAAGCCTAACTTATGAAGCTCTTTGATACCTTGTATAGCTTAGGTTGATATTAATGCAAGCTATCTATGATTTCTTTGATCAGTTATGAAATCTCTGAGTGTCATTTCAAAGAGTGGTAGTCTGAAAGCTACATGATCTTTGGCTAGGAGAACAGCATCTAGCTTTATTAAGTATTTGCACTCTTTAAACTTAGACTGAGTGAGTACTTAATACTCATTAGTAAACTCCATTTAATATTTATCATCACTAAGGAGATAGTTGAAAGGATATACCTTGTAAGCATACTGATGATCCTTAATAACTTTCTTGTCATAGGAGTCCTCTAGAATTAGGTAGCTTTAGAGAGAAGTATCTAAATCAATCTATGCAAGTACTGGAATTTTCTTGTATTATATTTTAATCATGATTTTAGTGACCTCTGATGCTAATAGGTTGCGTGCAATCCTCACATACTCTGATTCGCTTGCTTATTAAAGCTCAGCAACTTATAGAGGCTCCCTTGCTTTCTTTTGTTGAGCAACTTCAGTTGAGTGTCTTAATCTTCAACTTCTATTTCTTTCTT
>ARYC01007095.1:0-17171 GCA_000711775.1 Oxytricha trifallax
AACGATATGCCAAGGTTATATCTCAAGCATTAAAAGAAAGATGGGAAGTATGTCTGTGAGTTCTGTGAGAAGCCATATTCTAATACTAGAGATCTCAAAGTGCACTTAAAGAAAAAGCACAATTAAAGTTTTGTCTTTATTCATGAAGCTACTGGTAATAAATTCCTTTAAAAGAGAAGATCAAGAAACTCAGTGGAGTCTCTTAGAGTTGAAGTCTAGAAGTAAGTTAAAATGAAGAAAGCAGTCCAAGAACTTTCCAGTCTCTGAGATCAATAAAATAATGGTTAAAATTGAGGCAATGAAGATTCCTATATTAAAAATTATTAACTTAGATTCTTGCCTAGAAAGCTACCTTACTCTTGAAGATAAAATTGAGAAGAGAGTAATTACTGATAACTAATATGCTTACAAGATATATCCTTTCAATTACTTCCTTGCTGATGACAAGTTCCAAATAGAATTTGCTAATGAGTATATGCTCTTTAAAAGGCAAAGTTAAATGAGTGCAGGCATATCAACTAGCTTGATGCTATTTAACTAGGTAAAGATCATGTAGCCTTCAGGCTTCCTTTACTTGAAATAACTTACAGAAAATTCTTATCTGACAATAGATGTCAGAGATAAATTAGCTAGATAGTATAGCAGATAGTTGAGGGGATTGAAGAGCTTCACAAGCTTGGTTATGTTCATAGAGACTTAAAGCCAGAGAACATCATGATAAACTTTCAGCCTCTTAGAGTTTTTATTATTGACTTCAACAGAGCTCAAAGAGTGCAAGCCTCTGCATAAGGAAATGTATACGGCACTCCTGGATATTTCCCAGAGAGAAAAGATTGGAGAGATGGAGACACTTAATGGGATATCTGGGCTCTAGCAGTAATAATAATGAGAGCGACATGCCAAGAAACGAACACTTTAGCTGCAGGGGTGAGAGAGATTCTAACCAGAGAATCAAACAAGATCTCGATAAAAATAAAATAAATGGAGGTCTCAGAGAACTTGCATACTCAACTATTATCAAGCCAAGCTAAGAGAATTAACAAACAATAGAAAAATCAAACATCAACTAAGAAGATAAAATTCAGAGAACTGCCACATGACACTAAGCATATGTTTGTGTGAAATATTTAAAAAACACGCTTGTTATACTCACTTAAATTACTAACATTAAACATTAAACCCTACATAAACCCTATTAAAACCCTAATAAAGTATGCACTAAAAGTCTACTTTTATCAATCAAAAACTCAATCAAACTACTGAAAGGGTTTTGGGGTTTTGAATGTGATATAGGTAGTCTCTCAGAGTCATCTCAAATTTCTTAAGCCTTAATGCGATGAAACCATAACTTAAAATAACACCATTTAGCTTAAGCAAATTCTTGCAGTCTTTTCTTTAGGCCTCTCTAAGTACCATGTATTCATTAGCAAACTCGCTATAATACTGTTGGTTCTTAATAAGATAACTGAATAGATACACCTTGTATGCATACTCATCAACTACTATGAGCTTTGCTTTTGCAGGCACGTTTATATTCAAGTAGTTTTCAATACAAGTGCTGAGATCAACTGCATTTAATGCAGCTATATTCAAAGCCTTCGCTTAGAAGCATGCTAAAATTGTATTACCTGCTGGCTGGTTCATCGATTCATATCGCTTCTGTCTCTCGAGTCTCTCTTGCTGCTCTCTTTATGACTCAAGAGTATTAGATTTTTTTTAGCTGGCACAGATGGCTTGCATATGCCTTTTAACTTTAGCTGAGTGAGTATATGATTTCATGCATGTAGTACACTAATACCTACCATCTACCTTTCATGCTTGAAATAGATCTTGGCTTTGCCAGAGTGTACCTCTTTAAGGTGTCTCTTCAAGCTTTGTTCAGTTGAGAAATGATTCTAGCAGCCTTCACATTAATATGTTTTTATCTTTTCGATTGGTTGCTGTTCTTTTAGCTCCTCAACATAATAAATTTAAGATTAAACCCCTATATCTGCACTCTCCCTCTGGTTTAATACTTCTATGATAAAAACCTCTGCTTCAAATTCAAGAGCTCTTAGCTCTACCTCACTCTCAACATAAATGATTTCAGGCTTTTTAGTGGAGCCAAAGTTGAGCATTGATTGACCTGCTCCTAAAAGTGCCGCTCTACGATTTAAGTTGACCGCCATGTTTAAATTCAAATTTAAATTTCTATTATAAAGCTCTTAAAACCTCTATAGCTATATCTGGACTATATAGGAGTTGCAACACCATTAATGAAGGTTTGATCTAAGATCTAAGACTTCATATTTATACTCAGTTTATAAGTATAATTTTCGTAATTTTACTCTTAATAATTTTGATTCTGGTACCAACTCAGATAAAGTTCAGGTTGGTACTGGTACCAATAAAGTTTTAAACCAAATTGGAACTTTTCCATTAAAGCCTCACTGGATTAAAACTAGGTACTAATTAAGTTTTGGTACTATTAATTGGTACCAATTAAACTTAAACGGATTAAGTACCGGTACTAATTAAATTTAAACAAATTTAGTACTAATTTAATGGGACAAAATTGATAAAAATGGAGCTCCATCTTTAAAGTTTGTTACAGCTTCTGCGAATTTTCTCCGAGTATCTTACCAGGGTTGACCTCCTATAAGATGCCCATATTTAATAGTAAGTTTTTAAACAATAGGATCCAGAAGTCTATAAATTATAATTTGAAATTCATTGATAGGAAGAGGAACAAAGATCGAATCACTCAATGATCAAATGAAAAGAGTCGAGGCTCAAGAAATGATCTCAAGATTTAGAAGTAAGGAAGATCTCTATCGATACCTAACTTTACATGGTAAGATAACTTGCCATGTAAGATGAGGAAGTTGTAGTTTACCTTCCTACCAAGAAACAACTCTCTAATAAACTACCAGAGAGGAACTCTTTCTTTGATGTTCTTGTACAAAAAGAGGAGTATCTCAGATAAATAATTGAAGAAGCACATAAGAAACGATATTCTATCTCTCCTGAAGACTAGAAAAACAAGGCATTCATATAAGCTCAGCTTGGCTAGAGGAATTTAAGAAGCATCCTTATCTTTCAAGTAAGCTTTGACATATTACTTTGTAGGAAAATCTGGCAATGGTATATATCTTATGAAAGAGCATGCAAAGGTTCACAGAAAAAGAAAGTCGTAGACAATTTATGAAGTGAAAAATAAAGAGGCTTTATAAAGATGTCTAAAAACCAGATGAAATGAACATAGATGCAGGAGCTGGCACTAAGAGAAGAAATATGGGCCCAAGCAAGCCATAAGAAGAGGAGAAGAAAGAGAAGCCAAACCCTTTTATGGGCCAATTTAATATGTGTATATATTCATTCGTTTAAATCTAAAACTTATTTATAAACATTCATTCTTCCCTATCTCGCACAAATTGTTGTCTTATCTACGCTCACTCTCTTAAAACTGCTTTGAATTAAGTCAACTGTATCGATGGGCAAGTCATGCATAAGATGATACAGCAGCAGCTTCTTATAGTGAGTCTTGATTTAACTCAGTAGAATTCAATTCCATTAAATTAGGGGCTATAGGAACGTTGTAGACAGGAGTTATGTTTAACTCTTCATAAGCTTTCTTAGACTCCTTAGTCTTATGAACTGAGAGGTCATCAACAAACAGAATGATCTCTTGGTTACTATACTTCTCGCTGAGCTTATGTAGGAACTCTATATACTACTCTCGCTTAAAAGAGCGAGGGTGAAAAACATAACTCTCTAAACCTGAATCTTCACTTATACCAGCTAAAATTGCATGGGTGACTACCTTCACTTTTTAATCATAGACTTCTATATTATCATACTTCTTATACCAAGACCTATTAATAAAGGTGCTGAAGGTGAATACAGCTTCATCAGCGTGTATGAACTTGATGCTATTAGTAATAGCTCTCTACATTTAATCATATATATAGTATAAATTATTACTATAAAATGGCACTGTAAAATCAATCACTCTCTTCACTCTGTTGACAGTCTTGAAAGTAATACCATTTCGTCTATAAATATTGGCTATAGTCTAAGGAGACATACGCATGTCAGGAAACCTGCGATGAAACATGACAGCTCGCTAGTCAAGAGGAAAGTGTGCCCAATACTTAAAAGTCTTAGAGTCACAGAGGAAGTCAATATGGGTCTGAGTGAACTTTTATTTTCTTACTGGATGTTTTCAAGTACCAGAATTAAAGTGCTAAACAGCTAACATGCAGTGATACCTAACAGTTGAGGCACTCTTGTGTAAGAGCTTTGCAATAGCTGCATAATTTAGAACTTGTTTGACTTAGTCTATATTAATACTCGTACCGTATCGAAGCTTAAGCAGTAAATCTAAATATTACTCATCATAAATAGACCCTAAATATCGCTAATTTCTATTTCTCATTTTGCAAATTGGCCTAATTTCTCTACTAACCCCAATAAGAACCCAACTATACCCTACAAGTCAAAGCACTTATAAACCTCACTAAGGGGTTTTAGGGTTTTGATTGCCTACCTCAAATTTATTTTTTTAAAAATTGCAACTTTATTTTCTTATTTATTGATTTATTTGAACTTTATATCTCCTTATCTATTTTATATATGAAAATTTTGATTTATTTTTATTAATATTTATAAAATTTATGAATTATTCTATATGGATGATTATTTTTCTTATATTAAAATTAGAAGCAAAACTTAAACTTATAAAAAAGTAAAAATTATTTTGTATTTTTAGTTTTATGATTTAGTAATAAGCTTTATATCTCTCAGTAAAGGATGTCAACTAAAATAAGTAAAAGTAGATTACTTTTACTGAGATAGGCGATTTAACTTCTAACTTAAAGATAATTAAATACATTTAAAAAGTGAACGATGAAATAATATATAATAATATAAAGATTAAATTATTATTATTGTTGTTATTGCTAAAGATGTCAAGCTGATCACTAACAAAAATAATAAGAATACTGTGCTTGATGATAAAAAAAAAGCTGAAAAAAAACATTTCTAAAAAAGCGAAAGAATTAAAAAAAAGATCAGTTGTCAGTGGTTGGCACGCTGACCGGTCCAGGCAAGGAACATGACCCCCAGGAGCACCCTATGAGAGGCACATAGGTCCAAAAGGCCAAAGTCGCTATCCCAGCTGAAGAAGTACCGGACACTAAAGACGCAAAAGACATGCATTTTAGGCAATATATATATCATCACAAGGAATAATTCATACTAAATAATATATATACGCTCAATAATAATAACAACAGTAGTAATAATAATTATATATTTCATACTAGAGATCTTAATTTCTAGTTTTCATATTCACCTTACCTTAAGTTATATCATAATATAAAAATTATTTTATAAACTCATTCATTGATTATGTATAATTTACAAATAATATTCATCTTTGGAGTGTAAAATGAAAAAGATGAATACTTAGAAATGATCATGGTCGACATTTACACATTCAAAGTAATTAACAATTTCAAATTATAAAACTTGGAGCAGTCAATAAAATATAATCGATAATTTGATTATTTACATTTCAAAATGATATAATGTAGATGCTATATTAGAGTTACTTTTTTACTTTAAAACTTAGATTAATATAGAATATCTTTAATTAAAATCATTTACTAGGATTTCAATATTTTATCCAAGTTTTCATGAAAAATTATCTAATTTTATCTTTAAATTTCTATCTTATCGACATCCTATTTATTAATATATTAATAGTTATTTCAAGCAAGCAAAATTTTAAACCATTAAATTATTCATTTTATAATTTAAATTATTTTTATCATTCCCTAATTTATCTATCTAATGAAAATTATATAAATTAGCTTAAATAATTTGAGTTATAAATCTATTAAAAATTAGAAACAAAGCAAATAAAATCTTATCTTGAGGACGAGGAATTTTTTTTAAAAATAAGTCATTACTAAAATGTTTAAATACATTTTATTAAAAAATTCTATTGCCATTAAATATAATATATAATGAATACTAAACAGGAAAATCTAGTAATTTAGGTAATTTTTATTAAAGAGTTTTAATAAGCCTCATAATAATATTTTGATTTAGTAAATTATTTAATTAGCTTATCTCTAATGAGAAGAAAATATATTTATATATATATCTATTATAAAAAGCTTAAAATTCATGAATTTTACTAAGCATTTCATATATTTACTGATATACCCCCTTAAATATTTCTTATATTTAGTAAAATTAAATAATTAATTGTTTCATAAGTATATACAAAATGCTAAAACCCCAAAACTTAAAATCTATCGATGAATTAAAATATTCCACAGCATAACCTAGTAATACTATATCTATAGGTTTTATCAAGTCGAAAAACCAAAGGTAAGTTTATAATGAATGAAAAATCTATTATAAATTCTAACACATTAAGTTTTATTAAATAATGATCAAATTTATAGCAAAGTGTTAGTAAGTTCTATCAGCTTGATTTTCTTTATGCATCTTTTTAACACAGTTAATAAGTTGTCATTTAGTAATACATCTTTTATTTAAAATTGACATTAATTATATAATGAAAAATAAGTATTAAATCATTTACAAATGCAAATACTTAAATAGGTTATATAAATTGAAGTGTCATTTATAATCTAAATTGCCTTATGGTTATTAAGTTTAAAGCACTATGAGCAGTAAAAATACAATCTTAATTTACAAATTCATGAAATAAAGTGGACTTCACATCAGAATATGCGATACTTCTCAAACTCCTTATATGCTAAACAAAGACATAGTCATTAATAATTTTCCAAAGGATTATGCGAACTCATCGGAAAATAATATATTTAGAATAATCTTGTTAGATAATAATTAAAAGATCTTATATGAAGTTTAGGACAACAAGACATCTCAGAGATATATTTAAACTAGAACAATAAACTATGAAAATGGAACAGTTAACAATACTAAATATTTAAATAACGATATTACTGACCCAATCTTAAAGATATTTGAGTTAAAAGAAAACGATGATCTTAGTTTCTATCTTGAAAAAGAAAAAACAGTTAAGAAATTCATTGATATTAATTCTATACCTAAGAAGATTTTTTAATTGAGAATTAAAAATCAAAGTAGAATATCTTTGTTTTTTAAGCAAAACGACGGCACTATATGGTATGCTTTCGTGATAAATGATATCATAAATTTCTATTGCTTAGATGAATTATTAATTGCTTATTCTAATAAATCAGAGAAAATTGAATTTTTTAGAAGTAAGCCAACGTTCACAGTTAAATTACCAACATAAGAATAGATTTTAAACTTTTTCTTTAACAAAAATAAGCAAATGCTGTTTATTTATACAAGCAATAGTCTCTATCACTATGACTTTTAAACAAAGACTTTCCTTAATGATCTGAAATTAAATACGTAACTTACTAAAGAGATTTCATTTATTAAAAAAATAAACAAACTTGTCCATCATAATAAAGGCTTTTAAACGGAAATGTATACTCTAAACTTCTAATACAGCAAATGGTCTTATATTCAGAAGGAATCCATCGATAATTTGAGTTGCTTAGATATTGATATTGATAAGGCAGTTTAAAATATAACGTATATTTAAAATTAACACAATTCAACTGCTTTTATTGTAGAAAATTTCTTCAAATCTGACGAGAAAATTTATAAGCATAACTCAGCATTTAGTGTAAAGTCAATGGTTGGAACAAAATCGAAGAAATCCCCATAGAAATTTGATTTCTTTCACTACTAAAACTTAGGGAGATAGCCTATATCATGGTAAACATTAGTAATTTCATAAATAAATTAAAAATATGCACTATATGATGATATAGAAAATCAAAACATTGGATTTGTTCAGTAATCTTATAACACACAAGATATTCTAAACTCAAAAATTATTTACTTTATTTAAAATTATAATTTAGAAATATATAAATATAATTAGTTATAAAATATTATGTGTTTACTAAAATTGATAATATTATTGTTAATGCTAAAAAAATGAACTATAGGAGCTAATGTTCAAGATAAATTTTAAGATCTAATTTTGAAAAAATATTACATGAAATCTGTAAAAATTATATTTTAATAGAATATATCCTTATTTAAATACATTTTAAAGGGTGTTTATTATAAAGTTCTTAAAATTATGAGACACATCCTTTAGTGATTTAGAAATAATAAACAAAATAAAAATAGAAGGAGATCTCTAAAAGCTTTTAATGTTTTACCCCTCGATTGGAAATCTCTTGAATCTTGTCATATCTCGACCAAGAGTATTAGAATATTTGATTAAGGAAATTTAACATCTAAATTCATCCGATCTGCCAATTCTAATGTTTATGAATGAGTAATAATAATCTCCACTGGATATTGCTTTAAAATAAAATCAGATTAAAAGTGTCTCTTTGTATATTGAATTGATAGTTAAATTCTAGAATATTCATAGCTTCAACTACCTGATTGATAGAAACTTAATTTCTATAATGGGATAATTATAAATGCCAAAACTAAGTCCCCTTAAAATTGTTAAGACTAATAGGTATCTTTCTCATCATTAATTTCTATAATTTATCAATGTATCAACCTCAGTTTATCACATATTAATAATAAATGGAGTGATTAAAAGAATTGATATAATATATTTATGATTAAATTAAAAGCAATTATAAACAAAGAAACTAATTTCATTAATAAAGAAATCAATAAATTTGAGTAAATATTTTGATATTCACCTTCCTATTATTAAGATTAATAAGAAGAACTATCCTGACTTACACTAAGATTATTAAGAACTAATTGTAGGAATAGAAAATAGCGATGAGCCAAGAGAAGTGCTTGAAAAATATGAAGAGATCTTTGGTTCAAAGCTCTCATAAAATTAAAATATAGATGACCAGCAATACCCAATTGAATATCAACTTATCAATTTTCGAATGACTTTTACTCATGCATCAACATAGCTTATGGAAGTTCTTTATGAAACTGAAAATATGGAGTTATTTGAAGTTCTTGCCATTTAAACAATAATCAATTTTAAATGGAAGCAGTACACTAAATCGTGCTTTTAGAGATAATTCAACATTTTTCTCATTTTTTTGTTTTGCATTCCTATTTGAAATATTGTGCTCATTTATAAGTGTAGATAGAAAATCAAACCCTCCTATCCTCCTATTGATGAAAGGAACATTTATATCCTCTATTCCTTAAAATCAGTTTTAATTTACATTTTTATTTACGAATCAAAGCAAGCCCTTAAATAAGATAACTATTTCAAAGAAATTTGGAATTTCTATGATTACACGCTATTTTTTGCATATATTGGTTATATTGCTTTGGAAATATAAACTCCTTTGAGTGATTCAGTTATAATCATTAGAATAATAATAGTCTTTTTATCTTTTCTGAAAGCTAACTTCTTTTTGAGAATTTACGATGGTTTCATTTTTTAGTTTTGGGGTAAGTTTCATGGTTTGAGTTATGATAAAAAAAACTTTGGGGAATTCTTATGGCTTAGGGATTCGTATTTTTCTTTTTTTCATCATTGAATTTACTCTTTAACAACTTGAAATATTTTTTTGTTCAAACTAATTGTATGTTTTTATATAAGTTTTCAAATTTCTTAATAACTATATATTTTTCTTTGCAAAGTGTTTGGTTATTAATAAAATCTTAATAAATTTTAATAATTTTATAAATACTTATGATAACACTAAAAATTAAAAGAATTATATTTTTGAAGGTTTTAAAGGAAAGTTAACCTATTCGTATGACAAATAATTTTAAATAAATTAATTGATAAATTATTTTTTTATAAAATTAATAAAATTACTTAGAAAGACCAGGATAATTTACTCCTTAATTTCTATGATGGCTACTGTATTTGTAGACCTCAAATATGTTATAGGCTTCTTTTTGATATTTATACTGGAATTTGAGATAATATTTGCTATTTTATTTGATGCTACAGCAATAGAGGAATATTAAGGCATTGGTATTAGTGCGTATTTAATGATTGCTTTTATAAATTCATCTGAAAACTTTAATAAAAACCTCAAAATCTCTTCAGTAGTTTGGTTTAGTTTTTTATTGATAAAATACTGAAATTAAAACATAATTAATTAGAGTTTTAAATAGGGTTTATGTAGGGGATTTAAAGTTTAAATATTGTAATTTAAGTGATATAAAAAGTGATTACTTCATTTTCCTTGCTTCTTCATATGATTGTTGATTTAAGCAATCTCACTTAAGCCTACATTAATTTTGTACTTATCTAGATGTTTTGTAAACATTTACTTAGCATCTGTCACGCAAGCCTAAAGTAATAGTTTTCTAGGGATGCCACTCTATTATTATTACTGCTAGAGACTAGATATCCTTTGCAGTTTCTTCGTTCTCCAATTTTCTTCTTTCAGAAATAACCTGGAGTGCCTAATGAACTTCCTATATGCAGAGGCTTCACTATTTGAGCTCTGTTGAAATCAATAAAATAAACCTTAGAAGTTGAAAGTTAATCATGATTTTCTCTGGCTTTAAGTTTCAATGAGCATAGACAATTTTGTTAAGCTCTTACATTCCCTCAACTTTCTGCTGTATAAATTTATCTTTAGAATCTGTTTTCAGATGAAAATTTTCTTTGTAAATCATTTCGAGGATGGAAAGTCTAAATGCTACTTAATCTTTTATAAATAAATAAAATCTAATCATCTAATACGCTCGCACTCTCAAACTTTGACTGTTAAAGAGCATAATACTCATGAGTGAATTCAATTTATAACTTTTCATCTACAAAGAAGTAATTTAAAGGATATTTTTGTAAGTGTATTCAAAACCCCAAAACCCCTAGAGTTGTTTGATTGAGTTTTTGATTGATGAAAGTAGACTATTAACGCATGCTTTATTAGGGTTTTAATAGGGTTTATGTAGGGGTTTAGGGTTATAATGTAATATAAATTAGTGTGTAATGCAAGTGTTTTATTTTTATTATTCACTCAAACAGTACTTTAGCATCATGAGGCAGCTTTCTAAACTTTATCTCTCCTATCCAACTTACAATTTAGTCTATTGTATGGTCAGCTCTGTGATTAGGCTTAATAATTATCTACTCAGCCATGTCTTTCATTCTACCTTTTATCTTATTCTAGTCTAGATATTGCTGTATTCTCTGTTTTGAATCTTTCTCTCTTTTGCAGCTATAGTAATCATTTCTTGCCATATCGCATTCACAAATAATTGCTGCTAGAGCCCATATATCCCACTTAATATCACCATCTCTCCAGTCCTCTCTTTCTGGAAAGTATCCAGGAGTACCATACACGTTGCCAAGTCCTGAAGCTTCAACTCTCTATGATCTATTGAAATCTATTATTACTACTCTGAGAGGTTAAAAGTCAAGCATTATATTCTCAGGCTTCAAATCTCTATGAACATATCCAAGAGTGTGCAGCTCCTCAATGCCTTTGCAAACATTTGTAAGAATAAGAGGTAACTACTTTGGTGATCCTTTAATCTTAAATGTAGTCTCTTAATGTCATTTAGTATAGAGGAAGACGAAAAGCTACATGATCTTGAGCAAGCAGAATAGCATCGAGCTTTATTATAAATCTGCACTATCTATCTCTTGACTTCGTAAGTGCTTGGTATTCATTTACGAATTCCATTTGATACTTGTCATCGCATTTGAAGTAGTTGAACGGATATATCTTGTATGCGAACTACTTATCTGTTATGACTTTCTTCTCAAATTTATCCTCAAGGATAAGATAACTTTCTTTACACTTTAAGGTCAATTATATTCAATATTGGAAGTTTAAGTGCATGCATCTTAAGAGTGATTTTTACTATCTCTGAGGCTGGGAGGTTTATTACTGCTTTAATAAGTTAATTTTCTTTCTTTACTCTTTGTTCCAAACTTTCTAAAGGGTCTCTTGACTTTCTTCTTTAAAGGAAGACCTCACCAGTCTCTGGATCTATTACTTCAAAATTCTTGCCATGATGGTTTTATAGATGAACTTTTAGATCCCTTGAATGATTGTATTACTTATTGCAGTAAGGGCAGAAATATTTTCCATCTATCTTATCATGCTTAAGATAGAGCTTGGGCTTGTTAGAATGCTGCTCTAAGATATGACGCTTAAGAGCAGATTTATAAGTGAAGTTCATCTCACACTCCTCACATAAATGTAATGCTTTTATTTCTTTTTTCTCTTCTTCCTCTTCAACCATTTTCATTGGAACTTCGCATTAAATTTCTTAGCTCTGCATTTCTATTTAACAACTGAATTGCTATTCAAAGTCTGATACATAAAGTTAGAAAATTTCAGGTTCGTACTAGGTAGAGGCATCGCAAGTCTCAATTTTCTTTTGATTCATGAAAGAAAGTTTTTGCTGGCTTATACCAAGCAATGCCGCTTTTCTAAGTAAGTTACCGCTCATTTTATAAATACTATTAATAATTATAAAAGCTATTTAAATTCTACCTTTATACAAGAGTAAGAGCATATTCTCAAAGGTTTAGAGAGGTTTAATGAGAACAGAGTACGAGACATTAGTTTTATATTTCTTAGATATAGAAAAAATTTATAAACTAATTCATCCATTTTATTCATTAAAATGCACCTAAATGTGTTTTGTAAAATTAGGTGGTGCTCCTAAAGCTGTTCTTGTAAATTTAGGAGGCGAGATTTTAAAATTTAATTTTTTTAATGTACCTCCTAATACGGTTTTGAACTTTAATATAACCACCTAATTAAGTTTTAAATAAATTAGGAGCACCACCTAATTAAATTAATTATTATTAGGAGCAATTTAATGGAGAAAGTTTGATAAAAATGGAAGTCAAACTTTGAAACTAGGAGAAAGTTCTTCCATCTTTCTCTTACTATCTTTTTCATGTTGACCTCCAGTTGGATCTCTCTATTTAGTAGTAAAATTTTAGTAAGTTTAGAATGGATATCCATAATTTTAAATTTCATAAACATTTATAGAAAGTGGAAGCAAGATGGAGTCTATGAATGATGCAATGAAGAGAATACAATCTCAAGAATTGATAGGAATATTTCGAAGTAAGGAGGACCTCTATAGATATTTGGTATAGCAAGGTAAGCTTTTATCAAATACTAATATATTAACCATAGTTGGATTGTTCTTGCCAACTCAGGAAGGAACAAAAATATCATTCTTAAAAGCCTTACTAAGTGAAGAGAAATAAGCTTTTAAGACCAATGAAATAAAGATGATTGAGATACCTAACTACCCTGAAATCTCAGTGACAAATCTCTATGATGATGCGATGAGTGATCTAGATGTTGCTCTGTACCTACCATCAAAGTTACAACTCTCAAATAAGTTACCAGAGAGAAACTTCTTCTTTGGAGTTCTTGGAACTCTTAAACCAGAGTACTTAAGTGAAGTAATTTAAGAAGCTCATAAGAAACGCTACAGCATCTCTCCTGAAGAGAAAGAGAAGCAGGGAATCAAAATCGGTGACTCATGGCTGTAGGAACTGCAGAAGCATCCATTCATCTTAAGTAAACATAGACTTCTAACTTTATAGAAAAACCTGGTACTGCTATATACTTGATGAAAGAGCGCAGCAAATTAAACAGAGAGAGAAAGTCTCAAGTAAAGCATGAATTGAGTAAGACTCTTCAAAGATTTCTTAAAGCCAGACGAGATGAACATAGATGTAGGGGCTGGCACTAAGAAAAGAAACATGGGCCCAAGCAAGCCTTAAAAGGAAGAAAAGAAAGAGAAGCCAAATCCCTTTACGGGCAAATTTAATATGTGAACTTATTCATTCGTTTAAATCTAAAACTTATTTATAAACACAAAATCTCCCTTCTCTTGCGCATACTTTTGCTTTATCATCGCTGAGTCTTTTAGCAGCACTCTTAATAAAATCTACTGTACCTATCTTCAGATCGTGCATCAAATGATAGAGCAGAAGTTTCTTGTAGTAGCGTTTTAATAGGCCCCAATATAGTTCAATTCCATTGAATTGGGGGCTATAAGGAACATTAAATACAGGTGTTATGTTTAGCCTTTCATATTCTCTCCTTGAGTCTTTAGTTTTATGAACTGATAAGTTATCATCAAACAGGATAATTTCTTATTCAGCATACTTATCTCTTAGCTATTGCAAAAATTTAATATATTATTCAGTCTTAATAGAGCGAGGGTGGATAACATAAGTCCCAAGCCCACTATCTTCACTGATTCCACCAAGGATTGCATGAGTTTATACCTTAACCTTTTGATCATAAACTTCTATGTTGCTGTACCTCATATACCAAGACCTCGATATGAAGGTATTAAACGTGAATACTGCCTCATCAGCATGTATGAACTTTATATTATGCTCTTAAGCCCTCTGCATTTAATCGAATATATAATTTAAATAATCCTTATAAAATGGAACATTAAAATCGATCACTCTCTTAATGCGATTGACTGTCTTGTAAGATATACCTTTCTTTTTATAGATATTAGCTATGGATTATGCAGAGATGTGTAGCTCAGGAAATTGGCGATGAAACATCACAGCCCTAGCAGAGAGAAATGAGCCCAGTATTTTAGAGTCTTATCATTAATAAGATAATCGATATGATGCTACTAGAATTTTAAAGGTCTTTTAGGCTTAGAATTAAGATGCTATCTCTTTAAATTCAATGCTAATAGACAGTGTGATCTGACAGTAGCAGGAGATTTATGGAGCAGTCTTGCAATAGATGTGTAATTTTGAATAGGTCTGAGTTGATCACTATAATCATTACATCCATAACGCAACTTAAACAATAAATCTATATATTCACTATCATAAACTGATCCCAAACCTCGCATATTCTCACTTAAATTACTGATATTTAAAACATTAACCCCTACATAAACCCTATTAAAACCCTAATAAAGCATGCGTTAATAGTCTACTTTCATCAATCAAAAACTCAATCAAACAGCTTCAGGGGTTTTGGGGTTTTGAATGAATATATAGAATCTAATATTGTATTTACTACCTTAAATATTAATATAATTTCTTGTGACTAATCCCTTTCAGTATTTGTTTTAGTTCTATGCTTATAAAGAATTCCTTAAATTAGATTTTTATCAAGCGTTCTTAAGTTCTTCTTTTGACTGATGTAAGTGTCTAAGCCATTTTTTATTTTTCCTAATGATATCAATTTTATAAAATTATTCTTTGACTTTATTTTCTTTACAAGTTTAACGTCGTCTTAAGAAAATAAAAAACAAATTTTATATATGGAACTTCTTCTGAGTTTTAATTACTAGTGTCAGAGTCAAGAACGTTTTTCATATATAAAAATAATTAAAAAAAATTATGAATTTCTGTCTAAAATCCAAGCATTAATCTCTTGAGAAGGATTATAGCAGTGTGGTTGTGAGTAGTTTGACCTTATTTCATTAATTTCAGAATTACTTAAAGCATCAAACTCATTATTTATTTTCTTAACTCCCTTCTTAAACAAATAAATGTTTCTGTGACTATCTAAATGCTTAACAAGCCCTAGATCACCAGGCCTTAGTTTATAAAGTGTGGTTTTGATTAAGTCTGCTAAGCTAAATTTGAAGCTTACTCTGTTCAAAACTTCATCAATAATTCTTTAAACTAGAGATTTCTGAGATTATACCTAAAAAATATCTTCTTAGGTTTTATCATCGACCCCTATTCTATTATGTATTTATAGGTTTTAGTTTCGTTTTAAAAAGCTAGCTATTACTAAATCCTTATTTTTCATAGTCTTAGATATCTTGTGATTAATTAGGAAGGAAACTAATGTTAATAGACTCTTTCTTTCGATTACTTTTAGATTTTAGTTTTGTAAAATTAATGTCATTTTATCCTTTATTGATTGTTAAGTCTAGATCCTCAAAGTCCTTGTCTTCAAAAATATTGGCTTACAAATGATCTTAATTTAAAGGTCTTTTGGAATTTATAGTATCTTTGGGCTTTTCATGATTGGGTCATGAAGAAGAAAATAATTCTCGTAATCTTTTGCTACTTTTAGGTTTTTAAGCAGTTTAATTTAGTAAATCTTAGTTTATGGACTGTTACTAGATATGTGATTCATTAATAAAACTGGCACTGTAATCAGTAAGTTTGAATTTTTTCTTCATTGCTATTTTTCTCTATCTTGGTGGTCTTGCTTAGTAAAGGTTCTTAATGATTTCCTTGTAAAATAAATTTTCTCTAAACACTCCAACTACAATTGTTCCAATAGCAAATAGTGCACTATAGATACCTCCAAAATCAGAGAGTAGATCTGTAAAAGAATAAACTTATCTAGTTAATAGCTCTGACTCAAAATCTATTCTAAAGGAAAATTTTACATAGCAGTTACCAAAATAATCAACTTGAGAAGTATAGGGCTTGACGTTAATCACGCTGGCATACTAGATATCATTATTAAGCTTAGAAATATAATAATTATTTAACATTTTGAGGTATGAAAGGCATGTAACTATCTTAGAGCTTAGTAGATCCCTTCTTAACAAAGATATTCATGCCTTTTTATTGCCAAGTTTGAACTGGTACAAAATATCTATCTTCTATAAATTTCTTAATAGGAGCGTTCATATCTTCAAAATCAAAATATTGGTTCACAAATCTCAACTGGAAGTCAAATAATAATATAAGATTGATTAGTATTATCAACCTATAGAAAGAGCAATATAAGATCATATTTTTGTTACTGTTTTAAAGAAATCTTCATCAATGAATTAAAAGTTTAATAAATGATAAAATGATTTATAATCTTCAATCTAAGATTGAGGCTAGCAAGAGTTCGAATTAAACTCTAATAATAATTATCCAGAAATATTATTAAAATTTATTTATACTTTATCAGTTGAATTTTAACATGGAGAAAGACATACATCTATTCTTTCAAATCTATTTGTAGTAAAAACCCTAAAACCCCTTAATTAGTTATATATGTGTTTTGATTGATGAGGGTTATGTTGGAGATAGGGTTTCTTTTTTATTAATTTCATTTTTTAGATTCAATTCCATTTATTATTTTCATGGTGGAGAAGTGTATTCCTTTATATTTTATCATCTCAACATCGTTACAATTGTTATGTAGAAATCTATCTACTAAGAAAATTTAAATGATAATACATTTTTTGTTTGC
>ARYC01007096.1:0-19027 GCA_000711775.1 Oxytricha trifallax
AGTAGGATCCAGAACTCTATATATTAAAATTTGAAATTCAATAGCAAAAGAAGGAACAAGGATGTAATCTGTATTTACTGCATTGAAGAGGGTTGAAGCTTAAGAAATGATATCAAGATTTAGAAGCAAGGAAGATCTCTATCGATACCTCACTTAGCATGGCAAGCATGTGACATATACTTAATCATATACTATAGTGGGTTTATTCCTACCAACGATGGAAAGTACCAAAATCTCATTTCTAAGAGCGATACTCTGTGATGAGAAGAAAGCCTTTAAAAACAATGAAATTAAGTTGACAGAAATACCAAACTATCCAGAGATTTCAGTCACTAATCTCTACGATGATGCGATGAAAGATGAAGAGTTTGAAGTTTATCTTCCTACCAAGAAACAACTCTCTAACAAACTTCCAGAAAGGAGCTTCTTCCTTTTTGTTCTTGGCACTTTAAGAGAGAGCTATCTCAGAGAGATCATTGATGAAGCTCACAAGAACGCTACTCAATTTCTCCTGAAGATTAAAAGAAGCAAGACATACTAATAAGCGAGACCTGCCTTGCGGAGCTTAAGAAGCATCCATACCTCTCAAGTAAGCTTTGACACATAAATTTGTAGGGAAACCTGGAACTGGTATACTCCTAATGAAAAAACATGCAAAGGTTCACAGAGAGAGAAAGTCATAGACTATTCATGAAGTGAGCAAGAGACTATAAAAAGATTTTTAAAAGCCAGATGAAATGAACATAGATGCAGGACACTAAGAGAAGAAATATGGGCCCAAGCAAGCCATAAGAAAAGGAGAAGAAGGAGAAGCCTAATCCCTTTCTAAGCTAATTTAATATGTGAACTTATTCATTCATTTAAATCTAAAACTTATTTATAAACATTCATTCTTCCTTCACTCGCACAAACTGTTGTCTTATCTATGCCTACTCTCTTGCAGCTACTCTGAATCAAGTCTACTGTATCTATAGGCAAATCATGCATTAGGTGATATAGCAGCAGTTTCTTGTAGTGGGTCTTTATTTAACTCCAGTAGAATTCAATTCCATTAAATTAAGGGCTATAAGGAACATTGTATACAGGAGTAATGTTTAACTCTTCAAAAGCTTTCTTAGACTCCTTAGTCTTATGAACTGAGAGGTTATCAACAAACAGGATATCTCTTGGTTACTATACTTCTCTCTGAGCCTATGTAGGAACTCTATATAATACTCTCGCTTAATAGAGCGAGGCTGAATAACATAACTCTCTAAGCCTGAATCTTCACTTATACCAGCTAAAATTGCATGGATGACTACCTTCACTTTTTAATCATAGACTTCTATATTATCATACTTCTTATACCAAGACTTATTAATAAAGGTGTTGAAGGTAAACACAGCTTCATCAGCGTGTATGAACTTGATGTTATTAGTAATAGCCCTCTGAATTTAATCATATATATAGTTTAAATTATTACTATAAAATGGCACTGTAAAATCAATCACTCTCTTCACCCTGTTGAAAGCCTTGAAAGTAATACCATTTCTTCTATAAATACTGACTATAGTCTAAGGAGAGATACACATGCCAGGAAACTTGCGATGAAACATCACAGCTCGCTAGTCTAATGGAAAGTGTGCCCAATACTTCAAAGTCTTAGAGTCGCAGAGGAAGTCAATATAGCCTGGGAGAACTTTTATTTTCTTGCAGGATGCTTTCAAGTGCCTGAAGTATAATGCAAAACAGCCAACAAGCAATGATACCTAACTGTTCAGGCACTCTTGCACAGGAGCTTTGCAATAGCTGCATAATTCAGTACTGGTTTGACTTAGTCTATATTAATACTCGTACCATACCTAAGCTTAAGCAGTAAATCTAAATACTTCTCATCATAAATAGACCCTAAATATAGCTAATTTATATTTCTCATTTTGCAAATTAGCCTAATTTCTCTACTAACCCCAATAAGACCCCAACTATACCCTACTAATCAAAGCACTTATAAACCTTACTAAGGGGTTTTGGGGGTTTTGATTGCGTATAAATAATAAAAGTACTAAAATACATTTAAAAAATAATGTATTAGGGGATTACTAGAAATATTTCAGAAATTGATGGAGGGAGAAAATTTTCTGCTCCCCAAAATAGTATATGTAAACAAAGGGGGGAAGTTTCCTGCACCATGAAAAAAACTTTAATTTCTTTAATTTTTATAATCTTTATCATTAATATATTATAATAACTTATATTTTATTATATGATATAATTTCAAATATCTTATCAAAGTAAACATATATTATAATTTTAAATAACTAGTAAATAAATAATTACATTATATAATGAGAAAATGGATAATTATATACCTTTAAATTATATTAAAAATGTTTTTTATTTAAGATAAGGTATAATTTAAATTTAAATGTTGGGACAGGAAACTTTCTAGGAAACCAGGAAACTTCTGAGGAGGCAGAAAACTTTCAAAGGAGGTAGGAAACTTCCTTTGGGACGGGAAACTTAAAGGGGCAGGAAACCCCCCCCCATATAGTTAAATTAGATAATGATATTTACAGTTAACTAATTTAAAAATAGAATAATCTAAATAGCCTTCAAAAGTTATTCTTTTTTCTTGTAATAAGGAAGTGATAATACAAAAAGTGACCCTTTTCCGAATAGAGATTTGAATTCTATATTGCCTCCCATCGCATTTGCTAAATTTTTGCTGACCTAAAGACCTAATCCACAGCCTTCTCTGTTTAAATCTCTATTCTTCATGATCTTTGTAAATGCTGAGAATAATTTTGCATGCTAATCTATACTTATCCCTACTCCAGTGTCTTTTACATTAAAGTATTAATTATTATCAAAATTTCAGTACAGTTAAACCAAATAAAATTAATTAACATTAAACTAAACGAGGTTGGTCTCAATATCAAACTTGACAATAATTTTGACATACCCTTCTATTGTATATTTAATCCCGTTTGACACTAAGTTAATCAGAATTTGCTTCATCCTATTTAAATCAGTAAACATTTCTTTAGGGACATTTTAGCCCTATACCTCGTAGCTAAGATCTATGTTTTTAGTTTAGGCTTTGAATTCTAAAATATTGATGATCTCCTCTAAGCAATCTTAAATTCTGATTTATTAAATGTTTAGAATGAAGTTTTTTGCTTCAATTTAGGAAAAATCAAGAATATCGTTCATCAAGTAGAGCAATTTTGAATTAAAAATACAAGCAATTTTTTTCATTTTTTTGTAAAAATTGATTAAAATTCGTAAATAAAATTTTAATAAGCATTAGATTTGATGAAATCTTAGCAGTTTTCAGAAATCTTCTTGGACTCTCTTCATTAACATAAGGGTCCAATAGTTCTAATGAAGATATAATGGCATTAAGAGGATTTCTAAATTCATGAGCAGCAGATGCAAATGCTATCGTTTTCATGCTTGACATGTTTTTCTCTTTCTGGTATAATAAATAGGCCATTTATAATTTTGAACAAAACTTTAAAATTCTTGATAAATTTATTTATATTCAAGCCAAAAAGACATATCTCTGATAGTAGTAAGAACATAATTTTTAGGCCCAGAGTTGATATGGCTTGTAAAGACCTAAAGCTTTTTCTTTTATATTTAATTGCCCAAGTTCCCTGCATAAGTAAAATATGCTCCTTCTACTCTTGGATTAGGATAAAAGCAAAAATATAATATAAAAAGTAAAGGATCATCTTTTTGTTCCGTAATGCTAAAATATTTAAAAAATTTTAAATTAATATTTGAATTTAGTCATGTTTTTTAGTAATAATAAACCCATCTATAGGAGACATTTTTTAGAAATTTCTAGTATGAGTTAATATATAATTCCAGATGTTTTCATAGTGAATCATAGTAATATCTCCATTTTCTGAATTCTTTGACTTAGTTTTATTTTTATCAATTTTGAATTTAGTACTTGCTAGGGATTCCTTAACTTTTTGTTTTTAATATTTTTTCAATAAATCTTTCTAATCTTATTACAAGCAAGAACATCTGAGGTTTTAATTATCAAAGATTAATAAAAAGAATTGTCTCTATATTAAAATAGATCTTGTCGATTTGATCATTGTAAAATAAAATGTCTTAATCTTCGCAAATAAAATAGCTCAAAATTAATAAAACCATGAAATCCAAAAAACCCTTATTTTTAATCTTATGTCTATAAAATAAATTATATCCAAATGCTAAATAATTTTAATGTTTTTCTGGTTTATATAATTTGAATACTTTTAATTATTAATTATAAATTCGCTAATGATAATTCCATCATGGTGAGTAGTCATTAAATTTTAAAACATCTGTAGCATCTATTTCTGATTTTATTTGTTCTTAAATTTTTCCCTTTCTTTTATTACTATTTATCTTGAGAAAAAATAAATGAAGGTGAAACTTATCAGAAAAAACAGATTGAATCTGAAATACGAAAAATTATTCTATAATACACTTTCTTAAAATTAAGTATAGTAATTTTATATTTTTAATCTGTAAAATCTAATTTTCTCAGTAACCCAGAACCATGTTCGTATAATAAGAAATGTTACACACAATACATAAATCCAAAATAATCTCTTCTGGCAGTAACTCATAAACGATAAAGTTGATATTAGCCCGGTTAAGACACAAAATAAGTTATTTTCTTGAAATTGGAGAAGATTTATTTAATATAAATATATAAATGAATTAAAACTGCAAATAAGTCAGTTTATGCAAAAGACGGATTTCCATTTGCACCAGATTCAATCAAAGCCATAAGCATGCAGAGAGTTTGTATATTATTGATAAAATACGAAAGATCAGGAAATATAAAAAATACAAACAAACTGAATTAATATCAGTAATTACAACCTCCACTGATTTGGGAAGCTTTTAATAGTAATTTTATTTGAGTTTATTCTACTTTAGTAGCAGTTAGATAGTTATAGTTTGTGATCTGATTTAATGAATTGGAAAGTATTTTGTGTACGATAAGTACATAAATTTACGATTTTCTTCATAACTTGTCCTGTAATTGTGTCATCAAATACTGTATCAATCTAAAGCAGTTCAATAGATTAGGGCGTGCATTTGTTGAAAAAAGTAACAATGCACCAATGGTTTACAAAAAACTTTGTTTTTTATCAGTACTTTGAGATATCATTAAATTAGAAAGTTTATTGCTAAGGGGGTACCAATCTCACCTAGGATTTTCTAATAAAATTTTATTCTATACTAAGGCCTGCTGAGGGTTGGCATGGGGTTGCTGGGTTCACAACTTAAACAGGGGCGAGGTTCAATCTGCCAGCTATTACACTCTTCGAGAGGGCTTGAGTCCTAAGATTTCATGCAAATGATAAGTCGCCTGGCGTGAGTCAAGGCCAGCAATTGCCGTACTATGACTATATCGATGACGGCGATCAAGTTTATTAGCTAATAGGGAGCAGGATGAAGGTGGTGCTCAGCTTTCAAAAGTGAAAAGATGAAAACCATAGAAGCCAACGATATTATATTTCTCCCACAGCAGGTTAGGGTGCTGAAGGTATTCACCGAAAGGACAGGGATTACGTTCCCAGTGGGACAGGCAAGCATTTTTCACTTCACCTGCCAACTAGTGGAATTCTCTAGCTCTTTACTACCGGTTTATCTGATATGACATCTTGGTTTAGGACGAATCAAAGTGGTTGCGTAGATTGGTTTTTCGGAGATTTTTTTACATCATGACTGCCACTTCACGGATTTTCAAGTCACCTCACTTCAGATAAGTCTAAGTAACGGCTAAGATTGATGGTTCAATTTTAGTATTAAGTAGAGTTATGTTAAATTTAATTTGAGATTACTAATTAATCAGTACTTTAAGATGAAAATGGGTAGATTTAATTATTAATTAATTAATATTTTGCATAATCTTAAGAACATGCAATGATGAATAACTATAGATCTTGATCTCAGACAGGGTGGTGCCTCAGTGATGCAACAGAAATGTATGAGGAGAGCAGGAAAGATAATCAGTCTAAACGGGAATCAAGTTGGTAAATCTGCAACTAGCGAAGTTAAGGCTGCTGGATCAAAGATATGCACTTTCATCGACTATCCTAATGGCTATGTACTTTCGGAAGAAGTTGCTGTATGACTGAGTGTTTTCTGGACGGAATTAATAGGTGGTGTAAAGTGGTGACATTAAGAATGCTGAGGATACAGTTGAGCGGAATCTTGATCCCGAAGACCAAGAAGTATAATGATCAAACTCTAACTACTAATTAATTGAATAATTAATTGTACTACTTTTCATATCAAAGTAATGATTTAAAAAACAAAGTTTTTTTGAGAAAAATTAGTACATTGGCACTTTTTTTTCTTCAACAAATGCACGTCCTAATGTCGTAATTTCTTTAGGTTGGTACTTTATTTTAGATTACACTAATCGCACACAAAGACCTTTCCACATTTTTAAATCATATCACAAACTTTAAATGTCAAACTACTACTAAAGTAGATTAAACTCAAATCAAATTACTGTCAAAAGCTTTGCAAATTAGTTGCAGTTGAAATTAGTAATATTAATTTTATATATTTGTATTTTTCACATTTCCTAATCTTTCATATTTTATCAATATTGTAAAATTTAAAGAAATCCTAATCATTTTATTAAATATAGCCATATCTAAGTAATAGCAATGTTTAATGATATCCATTAATATTTTCTGCTTAGTATACACTATAGGGATGCAACTATAAACAGGAGGGATGTAGACAATCCAGATTATCTGATATTAATATATTCTCCATTTAAATCGATGAATTTGTAAATTTAGAAAGCCATAAAGACTATCATCACGACTAACACCTCGGCTAAATAGATATACATAAATTTCAAATTAGTCTATTATTAAAATGAAGACATATAATAAGAGGGGATGTCAATTCCTGAATCTATGATTTATATATCGTTTCTATAAGGTTATAATTATTTTTATTAATTATAATTATATTTTTCAATAAATTTTTTAAAAATATTTTTTCTCCAAATATCTATTTAAATATAATATAAATGTAACTCTCGAGAAAGTGAAAATCAAGACTCTATTATAAATTAAATCTAAATTTTTATAGCAAAATAATTTAAATAATTTTTAGGTCTTTATGTATTTTATAATAGAATCTTTTAATTCACTTACTCGACAGTTACATTTATATCAAAATTTAAATTATAAAAATTTTTAAAATAATATAATATTTTTCAAAATTTTTTGCAAAATGTAATTATACCTAATAAAATATTATTAAATTAGAAAGTTATAAGGATAGGGTGACCCACAGGGGCCCGAGACTGGAGACTTTCTAATAGAGCTTTCTACTACACTAAGGCCTGCTGAGGGTAGGCAGGGGGTTGCTGGGTTCACCGCAAGAGGGACCAGTCGGCGGGGTTTCAATCTGTCAGATCCTAGACTCCTCGAGTCGTCTGCACGCTAAGGATTTCCCTGCATTAGATGAGCTTCCTGGCGTGAGTTCAGCTTCCTAAGTAATAGGGAGCAGGATGAAGGTGGTGCTCAACCTTCAAAAGTGAGACGATGAGAACCATAGAAGCCAACGATAATGATTTTCCTCCCCCACCAGGTCGGGTTAATGAGGCTACCACAGCGAAAGAACAGAGACTACTATCGCAGCATCGGTGGAACCTGGAAAGAGTTTTTTCCAGACTCCCCTTTAATTGTTTACAAGAAGCAGATCTCTGCGAGCTCTGCGGGGGATACTCCTGGTCAATAGCCAGGCTCTTATCTCGTATGCATCTCGGTCCAGGGAGAAGTCGAATGGGGGGTGAGGTGGTTTTTGGAGTTTTTTAGTTCACGACTTGCCACGTCATTGATTGCCACGTTAACTCACTTCAGATACATCTACATCACGACTAAAATTGATGGTTTAATTTTAGTATTAAACAGTGATATGTTAAATTTAATTTGAGATTACTCATTACTTACCTAATAAAATAATTATAACCTTATCGACCTTACCACTAGGTGTACCAATATATTACTTTTGATCTCGAAATCATGATTGTTAATCTTTAAATTCCCTATGCATATTTTTTAAGATTAAATAGGGGATAATGATAAAGAAATCTTAGGTTCAGGTTTGTCTTCCCCCATATTTTTTTAATTAAATATCCTTAATATGAGGGATGCAAATTTTTGCAATAGTGTTGCTGCTTCTAATAGTCTAGCTCAAGTTCTTAGTCTATGAATTTTAAAGAAAACCATTCTTATTTATAAGGCTAGTTCATGTTTTCAAGTAAATCGAACATGTTCTCATAACTACTATTTGTCTTAATTTTAAAAAAAATATTTATACTTTATTTGTCTCATTTATTTCCACAGTATCAACTTATTTAGATCTTCAAAAAAATAAGAATTAATTTATTTTATCAATAAATATTATAGATAAGTCTTTTTGTTTTGAGGTTGTTCTATTATTTGTTTTTGTAGTGAGGTTTCCTTTAGTATCAAGGTTCTCAGTGTTTTATTATGACGTCATAAAATTATTATAAATTTTGGAAAATTAATAAAATGATGAATCTACATTATTTAATATTCTACTATTGCATACATAATAACTAGTAAAAAAAAACATGATTTGTAAAACGTAAAATTTTAATTAGTTTGTCATCAATTTTTCATTCATAACATATTTTTATATGAAAATTTACAAAATTTTAATATGTTAAATTATGAAATATAAAGCTTTTATTATTTTTTTTTATTAAAAGAATATACACTAATGACTCAATTTAATGTTTCTTTAAATAATCTAATAATTTTTATAGGATGAGTATTATTTTACAAAAAATTTTGAGGGGAGTTTCCTGCCCAAAAATTTATATTTATTATTTGCTTCAGCATGAATTCCCACAATTATTAGAACACTTTTTTGAATCAGTACTTTTCAAGGTTTGCATCTATTGCATTTCTCATTAAATATTAGTAAGTTAAAAACTCAATATTTAATTTTATAATTAATGCGAATTTGATGAAAATATTCAAATCTCTACCTAGATAAAATAGTTAATAGATTTTTATAAAAAAGATTTTATTCTACTCAGAAATTGTGATAGAGATTTATCCAAATTGATAGGAATTAAATATTTTAATGAATGGGGCAGGAAATTTCCTTCTTGGTTCAAATAGAAATTCGAGAGCATGAAACTTCCATCCAATATTTAATTTAGATTGATAATTATTTAGAAATCATCATGTAAATTATTATTTTTTAAAGTAACATTTTTTGTATGACTTTTCAATTAATTTAATTTAAACCTTAATTTATATATTAACTGATAAGGTGATATAATTTAAGAATTTTTATTATAATGACTATTATAGTTATATAAATCGAATATTTACAAATTAATTTGTTTTATTTAATATGTATAGTATGAATTTATTTGATTAATGCTCTAAAAATAAATTATTTTTTTAATTTAGCCATAATATTTGTATGATCTTAACAAAATTGTTAATCTTTATCAGAATTGTAAAATATTTAATTTTAATAGTTTCTAAATAATTAATAAAAATTGTATGTATATAAAAATTAAAATTTAAGGATCATTTAAATTATAATTTTTATTGTTAATAAAAATTTACAACTAAATCTAAAGCTTTTTCATATTTTAAATTAAAAATAACTTTTATTAAAAATACAGATCATTTAATATTTTACCAATAGATATATATATCTTACACTAGGATTAGTAAAATTTATTAGGTATAAAGCAATTATTTTTTATATTTGATTATTCACTTAAAATTTAAGTTTTTGAATGATCTTAATTATGTAAGCTAATTTTAATTAGATAATTTCTAATTATTTTATCTGAACTAGCAAAAATCTAAAAATAAATAAATAATTATTATTATAGTGATTTCTGCATTTATATTAATAATCTTATTTTTTTAATTTAATTTTAATTAAAATAGTGCAAAGGAACGCATTATTAATTTAAAAGATTATTAATTCATGTAATATTTTTGTAAGATAAATAATAATTATCAATATATAAAAATAATACTTTACTTTTGAATGAACAAAATCTTATTTATTATATTATGCGGACATTCATTCTAATTTAATTTATCCCATAATTTAAGGTACTTTAGTTCACCTAGCCTTAAAAAAATAAGGATAAAAATACGTCAAATGTTTACCTAAAAATTAATATAATATCAGGGCTAAAATTTGATATTCATATTATATATGGATTTATATATTTTATAAGAAAGATACAAACAATTCTTTGGACAATTCATAAATTAATAGAAGATAATCCTATTCACCATAATTTAATATATATTTTATTTCTTAAATTGAAAGACTAAATTTTTTAATTTATAAAAATACTTAAAATATAAACAAATTTTTAATCTTAGAAATGTGAAGATTTTAATTCTTTCGTTTATAGATCATTCATTAAATATAAATCAACATATTTATTAACATTTGAAATAAATATTTATTTTATATAATTTAGAAAACTACTATAATATAATTAAAAATAAATCTTAAATTTTCTCAATTGTTAATATATTGATTTATTAACTCCTTTACTTTACAATTGCTTATTCAAAACCCCAAAACCCCTTAGTGAGGTTTATAAGTGCTTTGATTTTTAGGGTATGGTTGGGGCGTTATTGGGGTTAGTAGAGAAATTAGGTCAAATTCCAAAATGAGAAATAAAAATTAGCGATATTTAGGGTATATTTATGATGAGTAATATTTAGATTTACTGCTTAAGCTTAGGTATGGTACGTGTATTAATCTAGACTAAGCCAAACCTTTACTAAATTATGCAGCAATAGCAAAGTTATTACGCAAGAGTGCCTCAACTGTTAGGTATCACTGCTTGCTAGCTGTTTAGCATTTTAATTCTGGTTGTCGAACGCATCCTGCAAGAAAATAAAAGTTCTCCCAGGGTCATATTGACTTCCTCTGCGACTCTAAGACTTTGAAGTATTGGGCACACTTTCCATTAGACTAGCGAGCTGTGATGTTTCATCGCAGGTTTCCTGACATGCGCATCTCTCCTTAGACTATAGCCAATATTTATAGAAGAAATGGTATTACTTTCAAGACTGTCAACAGAGTGAAGAGAGTGATTGATTTTACAGTGCCATTTTATAGTAATAATTTAAACTATATATATGATTAAATGCAGAGAGCTATTACTAATAACATCAAGTTCATACACGCTGATGAAGCTGTGTTTACCTTCAACACCTTTATTAATAAGTCTTGGTATAAGAAGTATGATAATATAGAAGTCTATGATTAAAAAGTTAAGGTAGTCACCCATGCAATTATGGCTGGTATAAGTGAAGATTCAGGCCTAGAGTTATGTTATTCATCCTCGCTCTATTAAGCGAGAGTAGTACATAGAGTTCCTACATAAGCTCAGAGAGAAGTATAGAAACCAAGAGATCATCCTGTTTGTTGATAACCTTTCAGTTCATAAGACTAAGGAGTCTAAGAAAGCTTATGAAGACCTAAACATAACTCCTGTTTATAACGTTCCTTATAGTCCTTAATTTAATGGAATAGAATTCTACTGGAGTTAAATCAAGACTCACTACAAGAAGCTGCTGCTGTATCATCTTATGCATGACTTGCCTATCGATACAGTAGACTTGATTCAAAGCAGCTGTAAGAGAGTGAGTGTAGGAAAGACAACAATTTGTGCGAGAGAGGGAAGAATGAATGTTTATAAATAAGTTTTAGATTTAAACGAATGAATATATTCACATATTAAATTGGCCCATAAAGGGTTTTGGCTTCTCTTTCTTCTCCTCTTCTTATGGCTTGCTTGGGCCCATATTTCTTCTCTTTGTGCCAGCTCCTGCATCTATGTTCATTTCATCTGGTTTTTAGACATCTTTATAAAGCCTCTTGCTCACCTCATAAATTGTCTGCGACTTTCTTTCTCTGTGAACCTTTGCATGCTCTTTCATAAGATATATGCCAGTGCCAGATTTTCCTACAAAGTTATATGTCAAAGCTTACTTGAAAGATAAGGATGCTTCTTAAGTTCCTCTAGCCAAGCTGAGCTTATTAGAATGCCTTGCTTTTTCTAGTCTTCAGGAGAGATAGAATATCGTTTCTTATGTGCTTCTTCAATTAAACCCCAAAACCCCATGAGCTTAAATACGTAATTTAGAATGTATTAATGAATATTAATTTTAATCTAAATTAAATCATAATATACTAACAATATAGTTTTATCTATATTTGAATCAAGATAATTAAAAATTATACAAACTCTTACAAACTATTTTAATCTATAAAACATTTCATAAAAACTAAAAATATCTATTTAAAGTCATTAGAATTCTTTTTAATATACATACTACTTTAATTAATGTATTCCAGAATCTTGTATATTATAAAAAAATAATTCTTAAAATATTCTATAATTTTTTTCCAAATTATTTTACATTGGTTTAGAGTCTCTTAAATTTTTAGTAATTGCATTTAACAGTCTAAATTTAAATTTTCAATCTGAAGATTTTTATATTGTTAATTTATTCACTTAAAACATATCTTTTTTTATTTAAAGCCTACTATATTCATTAATCAAATAATTTAAAATAATAAAAGTATTTATCATTAAATCATTAAAGAATTTCATTTGCAGTTTAAATGTATCATTCTTTGACTAGGATACATGCTCAGTTTATTCATGAGATAAAAATACTTAATTAAATTATTGTGACAATTCTTTTTATAATTTGTATGAGTTTGTATGAGTTTAATAAAAACAAGCTGAGTTTTAAATTAATAGGGATTCTATAAAATCCTTTAATAATTCAACAATTAATAAGAAGTTTTTATTTATGACGAAAAATTTATGCCTGTGCTTTCTAATAATTTGTGAAGAGGTTACTTCGCATGAATATTGTATTTAATAAAATTCTTTATTTATTTTTTCTTCTGAGACTAAATCATTTTTATTCGTTTTTTTACTTTATAATTACATTCTTATATTTTCTTTCAAAAATTTATTTTCTTTCATTATTTTTTCTAATTATTGAGCTGTCTTTTCAATGTGGACTTAATTATCTGAAATATATAGACTGCCTCTTTACTATGTAAGACGAAGGATATAAAGATTCATATAACAAACGAGTAAATCTGTTTTATAAATCATTTAAAACTTGAAACTTAATCTCAACAATCAGTTTTTTTGATTTGCAAGATTTTATCACTACACCTTTAAGCTTCCTGATAATATTTATCTAATTTCCTTTATAGCTAAAGAGAGCTTAATTATTAAATATACATATAACTTTCCTAATTAAAATATTAAGGTAAGTAAGGGAATTACTAAAGTGCTTATGGATTTCAACTTCAATATTTGTATAATAATCCTTTTATCTACTATATTAGCTTTAGTGTATATTTTTCATTTTATAAAAAAGACTTATTGCCTATAAATGAATCTCTAAATTTTTATATCTTTCGAACAAATGTTTAGTAAAAATGACCTGTGTTAAATCCAATTTTCAAAAACTTGCTAAGCATCTCTCATGCAATAAAAAAATTTTAACTTTTATTTGACTCATATAATGTACTTTATAAAATGTATGCCTGATTTTATTTATACTCCCTCCTATTTTTTTATTTGTAAGAAATTGTTGATGTTTATTTCAAAACTATTACAAAGTATACAAACTTATACAAAGTCTATCAAAATTGTTATAAAATTTTTAATTTTTGAGAAAACTTAATTAACTTTTTATTAGAATTAATACTATAATAGAGAATAATTTTATCATAAACTTATTTAACTTTAACATAAAAAGTAGTGATAATAAATTTTAAGCTTAATTTAAGAGTGGGAAAAATTATCAACTATAGCTATGATATTATTTTTAATTAAATATTAATATCATTACACAAAGCAAAATTAAAATTATAAATGGCATAGAGTTTATATTAATAGAGAGTTTAAAATAATTACATTAATAATAAGATACTGCTATAACACCACGCAGTTTATTATTAAGAGAAAATTTAAAAGAAAGAAAAGGTAATTTTTTAAAGAATACATTTTTATATTTTACTCTTTGATGCAAAATAATATATTGTTTCAGTAAGACAATAACATTTTTCTTATTTTAAATAATAAAACCGCACAGCTGTGCGGTTTATAATGAGATAAACTATCTAAGAAAATATTCTAAATTAGATGTTCTTAGAATTTTTAATTTTAATGATTTTTTAACATTTATATATAAACCGCACAGCTGTGCGGTTATTCAGAATAATTTTAATATATTTATCATAGCTGTTATAGATTAAAATAATTTAAATTTATATAATAAACTACAATATTGTTTGATACTCACAATTTAATAAGAGTCATAACTTATCACAATAGTAATTTCTATGCAGATAACTAAATATAAAATTTATCTGATTTTTTTATTTTATTGAGTTCATAATTAAAACTTATAAACTATTTATAAATGCTTTTAATTTTTTTATATATCGTATTCATCAATCCAAATTAGACTAAATGTGTCTATTGGTCTCTCAAAATTTATATTTATTTTTATCTTATAAGTATATTCATTTGTAAAATTACTATTTCAAAATTAAAAAATTATTTATTAAAGAGAAATATTTCAATTCTATTCTAACTTTACTAATTTAATGGTTTGAGAGAATTTACTATCTTTGACACCTTTTTTTAACTATAATGATAAAAAAATTTATAGATTTATTGTTTATGAGTTTTCATCTATTTTAATAGTGACAATTTATTAGTGTCACCTATAAGCTGAATGATAACTTAATATTTAAGAAACTAGATAGCAAAGTTTTCAATACATTAATTAACATAATACAATTAATCATTAGCTTAAGACTAATCAACAAAAAAAATCTAGAGATATTTTATTTAATTATAAAATTGAATATATTTATAACTTTATTAGTGTTTTTTAACATTTTTACACTTAATATAGAATTAATAATTTGATCATACATTTTTAAAGAGCTTCAATATAAATAAAAAAGCTACTTTTTTAAAAATAGTAAGATGAATTAATAAATAAGTTACTATTTAAAACAAACATATTTTACTGTACATATAAGCAAAAAAGCAAACAAATAAAGCAATAATTTTTATCTTTTAAGAAAAAAGTTAACTAATATCATCACAATCAAAGAATGTAACTATTGAAATTTAAATATTAGGGTATTGACGTCAGGGCGTCCTACCCTCGGTCAGGACGTCCCAGATGACGTCAGGACGTCCCAGATGACGTCAGGACGTCCCAGATGACGTCAGGACGTCCCAGATGACGTCAGGACGTCCCAGGTGACGTCAGGGCGTCCCAGGTGCTTCAGGACGTCCCAGATGACGTCAGGATGTCCCAGGTGACGTCATGGCGTCCCAATATAATAAATAGTAAAAAAAATATATAATGTTGTTTTGAACTATAAATAAAATTCTCTTAGAATTTTATCAGGCAGGGTCCTAGGGGTGCATCCCCTAGCGGGGTCAGGAGGGGAAGAGCCCTTCCTTCGAGACCAAATCGAAATAAGTAATAGCAGGGGTCAAGGGGGCGGCAGCTCCTTGTGGAGGTTCGGAGGCGAAGCCTCCGAAAACTTTTTTAAGATAATGTGTATGAATAAGTGAAAATAATTAATATTTATTCGTTAAAATATAATCGTTATTAATTATTTAATTAGTTTGTATATGGAATCCTTCCAACAAATCAGAGACGACTAATCTATACATGTCATTTAAAATATAGTACACGAGTTACAAGCAAGCAGCTTACTATAATTTAATCTCTAATGCATACGATGTAACTAATAATTAAAATTATATAATACATCTAATAAATACCAAGATCATTGTTTCTATGAGTGTGAAAACTCTAAATGTCGATCCAGATAGTCTATAAAGAATGGGTTAAGAATTTATTGTCCTAATACATTACCATTGAAAGCATTAAGAGAGATACTCTTTACTTTTTTTCCTACTGGAAGAAATACAAGTGAAATTATAGAAGATATTAAAAAAACTTTTAACTTAAAACAAGTAGTGAATCTGTAGGAAAAGTTTTGGGTGATATTCGTATTTAAAGCTAAGTTATTGTTTGAACAGAATAGCTATTCTTTATAGGGTGATGTGTAGATGGACAAGATGATTAATTTTTTAAAAAAATTTTATATTCTTTTTAAAAATTTATATTAAATTTATAACAAAAATTTTAATAAGTTTTTTTAAAAAATTAAATTTAAATATCTTAGTTATATCTTGTATATTAATATCTAAAGTACAAGACTATATAATAAAGTATAAATGTTTTATGTTTACTAAAATTTCATAGATATTAAAATATAGGTAATGATATATTATAGCACAAATAAAAAATGATTTAAACATACATAAACACAAACATTTCAAATAAAAATATTAAATTAATGTTTTTGAATAGTTATACATATTTTTGGCATTCAAACATAAATAAGTAATTTTAATATCTTGGTAAAAAGTAATTTTATTTATACTAAAAATAATTTTATAATATATAAAATTCATCTTAAATTACTAAATGAGTTAATTACTAATAAAGATAGTATTTTCTAAATGAAATAGTTAAATGTATAAATAAATTTTTTATAAAAGAGAATTCTTGTTTAAATTGATTTTAGCTAAAATTATTATATATAGTATAATGTCACAATTTTAATATAAAAAATTATTATAAATTTTATAAGCGCAAATAATATATACAACTTTAATTAATGTATAGTAATATCCTTTGATAGTTACCAAAATAAGGAAATTATATATTAAAATTCTAAGAGAATTTTATTTAGAGTTAACAACATTATAAATTTTTTTTTACTATTTATTATATTGGGACGCCCTGACGTCACCTGGGACATCCTGACGTCATCTGGGACGTCCTGACCCGAGGGGAACGCCTCGAGCCAACTACCAACATATTATTATCATTTGAATTCAGTTTTTGGTTATAGAAAAATAATTTGGTTTATTGTATATTTAATTTCTTCTATAATTAAAAAAATACATTTTAAATTATTAATCAGATTCTTCATTTCGATGTTCATTTAAATTTGGGTTTGGGTTATTTCTCTGAGATACTCCTATTTTATTGTACCAAGAACACCAAAGAAAAAGTTCCTCTCTGGTAGTTTATTAGAGAGTTGTTTCTTGGTAGGAAGGTAAACTACAACTTCCTCATCTTACATGGCATCCTCATAAAGATTAGTGACTGAAATCTCAGGGTAGTTGGGAATTTCAATTAGTTTAATCTCTATATTTTTAAAAGCTTTCTTCTCCTCACAAAGTATTGCTTTCAAGAATGAAATTTTGGTACCTTCCATCGTTGGAAGGAATAAACCAACTGTATAATATGTAAATAGTCGTCAAGTTTTCTTACCGTGTAAAGTTAGGTATCGATAGAGATCTTCCTTGCTTCTGAATCTTGAGATTATTTCTTAAGCTTCAACCCTCTTCATTGCAGAATTTGTAGATTCCATCCTTGTTCCTTTTCTTGTTATTGAATTTCAAATTTTAATATATAGAGTTCTGGATCCTACTGTTAAAAATCTTAGGATTAAATATGGGAATCTTATAGGAGGTCAACCTGGTAAGGATACGTGGAGAAAGCTGGCAAAAGCTGTAACAAACTGCAGAAATGGAGCTCCATTTTTATAAATTTAGTTCCATTAAATTAGTACTAAATTTGTTTAAATTTAATTAGTAAAGGTACTAATTCGTTTAATTTTAATTGGTACAAATTTAATAGTACCAAAACTTAATTAGTACCTAGTTTTAAACTAATGAGGTTTTAATGGAAAAGTTCCAATCTGGTTTAAAACTTAATTGGTACCAGTACCAACCTGAACTTTATCTGAGTTGGTACAAGAATCAAAATTATTAAGAGTAAAATTACGAAAATTATACTTATAAACTGAGTATAAATATGAAGTCTTAGAGCTTAGATCAAACCATCATTAATGCTGTTGCAACTCCTATATAGTCCAGATATAGCTATAGAGGTTTTAAGAGCTTTATAATAGAAATTTAAATTTGAATTAAACATGGCGGTCAACTTAAATCGTAGAGCAGAACTTTTAGGAGCAGGTCAATCAATGCTCAACTTTGGCTCCACTAAAAAGCCTGAAATCATTTATGTTGAGAGGGAGGTAGAGCTAAGAGCTCTTGAATTTGAAGCAGAGGTTTTTATCATAGAAGTATTAAACCAGAGGAAGAGCGCAGAGATAGGGGTTTAAACTTAAATTGATTATGTTGAGGAGCTAAAAGAACAGCAACCAATCGAAAAGATAAAAACATATTAATGTGAAGACAGCTAGAATCATTTCTCAACTGAACAAAGCTTGAAGAGACACCTTAAAGAGGTACACTCTGGCAAAGCCAAGATCTATTTCAAGCATGAAAAGGTAGATGGTAGGTATTAGTGTACGACATGCATGAAATCATATACTCACTCAGCTAAAGTTAAAAGGCATATGCAAAAGCATCACCTCAAGGAGTTCTTGATTGAAGATTAAGAGAATAAAAAACTAGTGCCAGCTAAAAGAAAATCTAATACTCTTGAGTCATAAAGAGAGCAGCAAGAGAGACTCAAGAGACAGAAGCGATATGAATCGATGAACCAGCCAGCAGGTAATACAATTTTAGCATGCTTCTAAGCGAAGGCTATGAATATACCTGCATTAAATGCAGTTGATCTCAGCACTTGTATTGAAAACTACTTGAATATAAACGTGCCTGCAAAAGCAAAGCTCATAGTAGTTGATGAGTATGCATACAAGGTGTATCCATTCAGTTACCTTATTAAGAACCAACAGTATTAGAACGAGTTTGCAAATGAATACATGGTACTTAGAGAGGCCTAAAGAAAAGACTGCAAGAATTTGCTTAAGCTTAATGGTGTTATTTTAAGTTATGGTTTCATCGCATTAAGGCTAA
>ARYC01007097.1:0-24419 GCA_000711775.1 Oxytricha trifallax
ATGGGAACTACCAGGTAACTGGTTCGAGTTTTACTGAGGTATAACCCCAAATTGATTCTGCCCACGATTGGTAGAAGTATTACCAAATAAAGAATTCCCAGCCTCAGATATCCCCATACTATTGAATACTTACTGTTATTGTTCCTTAGACGTCATCATCCCCTGATTAAGACCAGCGTTTTGTTGGCCGTAACCATGGTTTTAATTTTACAATCCCGTATTTTCGTCTGAGATATCATCATAAAGACCTGGAATTGTTCCATAATGCTTCCTACCCCACGTGTCATTGCAACCTTAAGAGTTAGTTTATGGAACATTTCCATCACCAAGGGGTTAACCTTAGTTGATAGAGTGTTATTAGTCTGGTTCAATCTGTTGAATTTAAGTACCGAGTCCCTTATCTGGTTAATTTTCATCATCCACGAGTATGACCTAAGTTTTATCTTCATCAGTATCGAATTATTTAACACTTGATGGCCTCTACCTTGAATTGGAACCCGTTTGATTGCAATCCAGTCTTGAATTCGAACATTTGAGTTAGCTTACCCTCTGTTTAAGGATAGGACCTCTTTGCTTTGATTTTAAGAAGGAAAATCAAGTAGTTTTGGCAGTTTTCTATGTTGTAAGAGCTACCTTTAATTTTGTCTCTATTCCTATCTGCGGGTAACATCTTCAGCGTAATACTTGTACATGTCATTACCAAACGTTTCTCTGCTCTGAGTTTACTTGAAGCCTTCATCTTGCTGGTAATTTTTCTGACCCTAGAAATCATTCATGCCATAGTTTATGTTGCTTCCAAACATTTCCTTTCTGTTTAAGTTACCCTGAAGGAAGCTGCTGCTGCATCTGATTCATGTTAGTTGACAATCTATACTACTAATCCCTTTGCTGGTGATAGTTTTACGAGTAGTTTTGGTGAACTCCTTCATAGAATTACTGTTGATTGGGGTAATTTGGAAATGTTCCGATAGGTGTAGTTCCATAAATTTCAGTAGGATTTCTCTGCTAGAATTAGTTCACTGATGAGAGAACTTGCTGGATTTGCATCTTGTCCTGATAATGTTATCTATGTTGCTCATGTACATTGTCAAATGCTTGCGACTATCTTATAGAATGGGACTGCTGATAAGGATTTGCTTGGCTTGGCTGTCCATAATTAGAAATCCTTGAGGGAGTTTGTGAAAGTCTATAGCTCTGCATCAAGTCTTCGTCTTCCATTTCTACATCTTAGTCAGAATCACTAATCTATATCATGCTGTTGAGTGTAAGTCCTTCAAACATTACAGCGTTGTCATGATCATTTGAAAGCTAGTTAACTTTTCTGATGTAGAATGATGGGGGTTTAACAATCACTTTCCTATAAAGAAATGTTAGAATTTAAATCCACTTACTGAAGAGTGTCATTCTTTTTGGAGCTGTAGTGCAAAAACCTGTTCTTGAAAGCTTCTAAGTGGAGAAGCCATGGCGAGTTCTCAAGCAGAGCTTATTCTCTGGCAGACAGTCCATCTAGATTTTGATTGGAAGTCTCTTTACTTGGTCTTTTAGGGCAAGAAAAATTTCGTCACCATATCTCTGTTGTTTTGAAAGATAATTATCTGGCCAAGGAGGATTTCTCTATGCTTAATCAGCGAGGCTTTGAATAAGACCCATTACAATCTTTAGATCATCAGGGATCGACCAGTTGAGTGCCATTACGAGAGGATGGAATTCATTCTCCTTCAGTTAGAGATAACTATAGAATTTTAATCTAAAATATGCTTACGTTGATTCATAAATCTTGAAATACTCTTGGTAAGATTTATGGATAAGTTCCATAAAAGTTTCATGAAGACTTTCGAGTACATCCTGTGCCAATAAAAGATCTTTCCTTGAGGTTGTACGAAGCTCTGAATTTCTGGGAGGGTTTTTAACCAAGGTGACGAGTGTGTTAAACTGATAGATTGAGTTATAATGCTTAGAGGCCTGTTAGGATATCCCTTCTAAGCTACAGACACACCATTATTTATTTAGCCTCCGAGCATTTACCCTAAAATATTTAGCTAGCATTAAATTCTTACTTAACATATCAGAGCGTTCTTAAATAGATTTATTAGCAAATCTATCAAAGAATTCAATAATGTAGTCGAAATTCTTGTAGGTCGAAAGTGGGGTCTTGTAGTAAATGACTAAGTCATTCGGAACTTCCTTCCATGTCTCACATTTCGAGGCTTTTTCATAGGTGAGTCTTATCACTTGATTCTGAAGGTATCCAATTACTCTATGCAAATCAATGTACGCCTGATGAAGATTAGTTGATGAGTACCTATAAATTAAGTTAGACAAATGGAAATGTTACATAGAAAAGAAACGCACGAAAAATTAACGAGCACTGTATTGGAAATCGTCGTATTAGAATAGAATAGTCTTCTCCATTTCATATCTTAGCTTGCACCCATAGAATCGCACTTCGAATACCTGCTTCATACCTGTAGAGAACGCGGGATCTTCAGTAAAATCATGTATAAACACCTGGCAAGCTTCTTTCAATTCATTATTCATCGAATCGATACTTTTGGGGATCAACACAGTCTTTACTGTACGAAGATTTGATCGTCAATGACTTATCAGCATTCTTGCGGATGACCCCGAATATTGACTGAGGAATGTCTCGACCACGTTGATGGAAGATCAGCTCTACAATGATAGAGTTCCTGTCGTCTAGATAATCAGAGAAAAGCTTTTCGTTATCAGAAAACTATTGGCCGAAGCTGCCAAGCTCATAGAAACTTGCCTTATTGTAATCTATTGTACCGAGCCTTTTGAATACATATGTTCTAGAGAACTCATCTAAGACAAGCCAGTCGAGAGCATGCAAGAGAGGAAACTTCATGGGGTTCAAGAAGAGGGGGTTCACAATAGCCTAGGGGGCTGCTTTGAAGAGTGCACATAGTAGCATACAGAATGATCTCCTTTCGATATAAACCAGGCCATCGCTCAAGAGGTTCACAAGTTGCATGAGTTAGTCAAGGTAAGGAGTCGAGTGTTGGCAATTGAGCACTTTGCTGCAGAAGTTTACATTGGGATTGAATGCATGCTTGTCCCTGTACTGGTAATCCTTGATACTGTTTGGTTAATGGATGAATCGATGAGGAGTAAACATTAGTCTGTAAACAGAAGCGTTAAAGAAGGGAGAACCAGTGTAATTGTACCAAGAAGACTCGAAATTATCCTGTATGTACTCAAAGCATTCATTAGCTTTCTGAATCATGAATGGGTATTGGAAATATTCTGAGGGCAGTAACTCTTCAAATCTCTCCTTGACATACCAACAGCGAGTGAATAAGAAATGGCTGGGGATCATGTCAAGCTTGTCCTTGACTTAGCTCTGAGATGCTTACTCAACATTTTAGCTTAGAGTCTTCTGGTGGTATTTCTTGCGAGAACTTAATGGGTATCTGTGTTGCTCAAAGCTGCTTTGATTGGCATTGACATTAAGCATTTACTGGTCTTCTTCTCCGTCATCGGGATCACCACCACCAATATTATTTTAGTTGAGTGAATTGAGAGAGGTTTTCTGTCTCTTTAATCTCTGCTTTTCATTTTCTTTTATCACGTCTGAAAGGTCTACTTACTCAGCTCTCTTACCAAGCATTCTCTTGTACGTTGTTTGAGTAATTAGCTGGACCTCTCGGTCTTTTTCAACGAAGCAAGATTTTCTTTTCATCTCAAGTTGATATTAGACCACTTTTTCGTTTGCAAAGAAGAAGTCAACAGCACAGGTTCCAGAGTTCATTTTTTGGGAATTCTAAAGCATTTCCAGAAGAGGGAACTCACCGAAGCAATCACTCTTCGTGTATTTCTTTTCGAACTGGGTGAGATAAGTTAAATCACATCTCTAAAGTAGTGAGAGGTTTTCAGGTCTTCCGCGATGGTGTTCTTGAGAATAGTCTCATAGTCCTCTTTTAGCTTTGCCTCAATCAATTCCCAATTGAAATTATCATTAGGATTGGGGGGAACGCTTTAGTTCATGTTCATCATGCTTTCAGTAACACCACATGCAGGTCGTTCGTAGTTAGAAACTCTCATAGCGCAGCTGAATTGGCTTCCATAAGCTGATTTCCTGGTCTGGCTTTGGCGATGTCTGTCATATCGAGTCTCCCTTTCCTCTGAATGGTCAGAGTTGTTCAAATTGCTGCTCTTTCTCACACTGTAGGGTTGTTTTTAGCTGGGCTCTCTCTGGCTTTGAAGTCTGTTTCTTGAGGGCTCTGGGGTATAGCAGTCTCTTTATTTGGCAAACTTGCTCTTGGAATCGCTTTCGAAGGTGGTCTTCTTCACTGAGGGGATGTTTCTCAGGTTGTAGGGAGTGGTCACGCGTTACTTCATCTGTTTGGGGGATTGTTGATCATCATCATCCTCATCATCATCATCTTCAACATAATGATTGACTTGGGTGCGACTTTTCGAAGAGTTTAGGCTGCTTGCTGCTGGTTTAGGTAGAGGGTTGGTAGGTGATGGGTTTGCACTTTGTCCCCTTGAGGTCTTCTTCAGTCTCTCAGCTTCTTATACCACAGCTTCATCTGCCAAAGCCTCGATTTCCTTGACAAAATCTTGTTCTGCGGGATCGTTGTACTTGGCTTTGAAAGCATTCAGAAGATCAACATCATTTTTGATCTCGAGTCCTGAAATCTTGAGGACTCTCTTGACATTTTAGTTGGTCGTAGGCTTGGTGAACTTCTTCTCTTGGTAGTCTGCGGGCATAGGGTAATCAACTTAAAATGAACTACCACTGATGGTATAGTTGGTCTGGCTTTGAATTGAACCTTTCTGGATCTGAATGTTGATGTTTTTAGATTAAATCAAATCATCCATGTCCTTGCGGAATTATTCTGCCTCGGCGAGAGTGAACGTAGACTGAGTGGCAGTGTTAATGCTAACCTGACTCATGATCTATGAGACAAAGTTACTGGCTGGCTTGCAAACGTACTCGGTCAGGATAGGGTTCATTCCTTTGCACTGGATCAGCTTCTTCATGAGCAAGGCGATGTTGAATGGATTTCCTGATGCGAGGAATTCGAGCAAGGAACAGTTGAAGACCAGGTTTTGCTTGGAGTTCTTGCACTCCACAGTCACTTTGGCATGTTGCAGCATCAATCTGATGGCACGATCCCCTTACATAGCTGAAGAGATGTGCCTGAGTTTATCGAAATCGGTGTTGGAGAAGTTAAAAGTTCCTGTGGGAAGCAGGAAATCTTCGAAAATCATTAAATTAATTATAAAATTCTGAAAGATCGGACTTAAATCATAGTTCAAAATCTCAGAATGATTTTCATTGGTTTGAGTTTTTAGTGTTATTTGAGTTATTAGTATTAACTATTAAACTTTAAAAGACTGTAATATATATAACCTCACAAGGAACAGCACTTAGTTATTGGAAATGTTACATTCATTCAATACATCATCGATTGGTAGCGAACATTCATACAATTCCTTTTCATCGCAGTCGATTCTGAACTTTGGATTTCTCTGCAATCAAGAGTTAGAGGAAATCAAGCAGAGTGCGCTGAAGCCATAGTAGAAGACTATACTCAAGTGGACATCGGTCGTGGTGGGCACCAACTTCCCCTCAATTCCTAAGCCATTGAAGCTCACTTACACCTCAGGTACTCTCCTTAGCAATGGGTAGGTGCCGCCATCAACGATGGGCATTCTGGGTGGACAAATCATACGACTGCCATTGGACAATGTTGAGTGAGCAGTATCATCGTTAGTCGATATTTCAAGTTTGGCAACTGATGACTAGCTTTGTTATGTCCTTGAGCAGTACCTTCGTATGATTAGAAAGCCATAACAGTATACAGGGTAGAGAAACTCTAATGTAATGCATAAGAACCTGCAGATAAAGTAGAACGATGAGCTGTGGTAAGGCCTGCAAGACTTCATGAAAGAGCAGGGTGGGGTTTTCGATTTATCAAATCGTGAGTACTCAAACCATTAACCAATGAATGGATCCTCCAAGAATCCTTACCTGAAACGCCGAGATGCGAAGCTGGCGCTAAAGAAAATCTAAGTGGTTTAACAATACAAGGTGGAGGGCATGAAACCCAAGGATTTAGCACTTGAGATGGGTGTGGATCGACGATTTGTATACAAAGCAATCGAGAAGTTCAAGTATGAGGTGGAGCACAGAGTGCTGAATCCAAAACAAAAGCTCAAGAATGGGAGGAAGAATACGCGGAGCAACCCGCTGTTGCTGAAGGCGATTGCTATTATACTTGAACAGCAAGGCATCTACAAGATCACTGGCTGGCGCCTGCATCATAACTTGCTTGAATTGCAGAGTAAGGACTAAGAATATAAGAACCTAACAGTGCCCAGCGTTGCTACGCTATTAAAGGTACTCAAGGAAAGTTTCCATTTACGATTTGGCAAAGCCCAGAACGCCAATGCGAAGTATAGAGACCCATCCTTCAACGAGAAGAGGCTTTGGGTGTCAAGACTGCTCGCGCAGCTATTCTTGGAAGATGCAGTGATCATATCAGTAGATGAATCCAACTTCAGGAGCGATTACAAGCCTACAAAGCAATGGAGTTTCAATTCAGCTGCACTTCACAAGGAGAATCAATAATTTGACTCCTCTCTGGCCCTTGCAGTTGGTAAGACCGAGGTTCTCGTCACCGACGATGTCATCCAGTATGGCGAGATGCTGGTTGGCTACTCTAACATCGAATCGAACAGCATCTATAATCAATGGGGCCAGAAAGTATGATAAAATGAAGACCCCGAACACCCCATTTTTGAAAGACCAAGTTTCAATTCAAGATGAAAGTGACCTGAAAGCTGAAATTCTGAGACCCCAAGCAATTCTGGGAACCTCGAGGTAAGTATTGCTGCTTTTGCTTGACTATTTGAATACAGCGTCATCAGCAGCTCGAGAGATGTCAAATCTGATGGTAAGGGTTCTATAGTAGCTTAAGAAGACTAAATTGGCAATACTGCACGAATAGTGGCTGGATCTAGAATTGTTCCATAAAAAATTTCAAGGCCAAACTCGAAATCGATCTTTACAAAGTTACGGAGGAAATCTTCCGCCTAGAGACAGCATATCTTTGATGTTAAGGAGTAAAGCATCGCTGCCACCCCTGTCAAATGCAGCGATAAATACCAGTATACTCAGCTGTCACCTATCCTAGAAGCCCAAGAGGGCAGTGCTCAATAGACATCCCTGCAGAAGCGATTCAGCGCGATCAGAATATAGAGCTCCTCCAAGAAATCAAGCAGCTAACCATAAACCCCTCTCAAATCTGCTTCTGTTCTCACTCCATTGGTCCAGAACCTGGCCAGTCTCAGACTATAATCAACTCAACGCAAGGGCAGCGAGGTATTGAGCGCGAATGGCAATGCAAACATGGCATGCATCACTCCCCGACGCTTGCAGCTGTCCAGCAGGCCTCAAAGCAGCAGCTAAATCACAGAGAATCGACAGGAAGGTAAGCAAATTCTATGGATTTTGACACTTTTATAGATGATTCTAAGTTCCCTACGTCCATTAAGGGGAGTAATCAAGCAACCCAAGCTGTAGTCGATGCAATTGAGGCCTTACCATCATTCACTTATACTCCCATCGCAGTCGCGAAGCAGCAAGTCAACCAGCGGTTGGGGTCTTACGGGGTCTTGGCTCGAAATTTCTCAATCACCAAGGAATCCACTAAGAGATAGCAATTTTCGATGAGCTTTGTGGCAGCCATCACCAAGGACCAGCTGATCTCTAGTCAAATCATTGATGGGGCCTTCGATGCCGTGCTGTTCGAGAACTTCCTCTATCACACCCTGCGCCAGCTGCGCACAGACAAAGATCTCGCCCATAAAAAGATCGTGCTGCTCATGGACAACGCAGTCATTCACAAGTATTCAGAGGTGCTGGAGACTGCTAGGAAGTTCAAGGTCACTGTCCTTTTCAACGCTGAATACTCACCCTGGCTTAACCCCATCGAGCAGTTGTTCTCCTACATCAAGAGGCACCTCCGCTAGGAGCAAGCAGACAGCAAGTAAGTATTTTGGGCCTAAATTTTCATAGGATCCACCTGGTGAAGCGGCTTTCGCAGATTCTGAAGGCAATGACCAAGACAGACGTCAACAAGCTATGGGCTTTCAGCGTGAAGCAGTGGTGCAGCACCATCAAGCATGGATTTGTGTGAAGTTGAGCTGAAAGACGATGAGTTAGGGTGCAGGAGCTATGGAAGACAACAATACATACAGAAACAGCAGTTCAAATCGTCAAATTTATTGATTAAAAGCCCCCTTATTACATATCACACTTTTAAATTTTAATTTTAACTAATCAAACCAAAAATCCAAAAACCTCTCTAATTTTCGCTCATTAAAATCGTCATTTTGTCTCCTCCTCCACTAAAGCTGCCGAATTTGGTGCTCAAACAGTCGAGCAGGACTTGAAAGTTGCTGAGCTGGGGGTTTTAAAACATGGAGAATACGATAGGGTCCTAAATTTCATCTTACACTCAACAAGCAACGAGTTATTGACCATTTATGGTGATTCCACTCTCGATCGATGAAATTTAGTCAATGATTCCAATCATTAGCAATGAATTTATGTGTAAGACAATAAAACTTGCAACTGGCTACTCAGATAAGGATACAGTTTTTAAATTTATGATTTCTACTCATACAACTAACAATACTGATAAAATTTGAGAAATTCTTCAATCATGGTGTATAAGTGTTCAAATAGAATCTAAATGTAAAGTTGGTTAAAATTAATATTATATATTTTATTTTCTATTAATTTATACAATTTCCTATTTTTATCTATTTTAGCAATATTGTTACTCGCTGATATCGAAAAGATTAAAATTATCATAGCATTTATCATTAAGTTTTGCATTAAATTTTTGAAAATTTTATTTTTTTAAAAAAATTTATTTTTTACCAAATCTTTATTTAAGATTATTTCAAAGTATGTGAGACCATGATTACGATATAAATCAATTCAAAGACTTTTATAATAATGTGAAAAAATAGAATTCAATGTTTTTGAATTGATTTATATCGTAATCATGGTCTCACATACTTTGAAATAATCTTAAATAAAGATTTTGTAAAAAATAAATTTTTTAAAAAAAATAAATTTTTTAAAAAAAATAAAATTTTTTAAAAAAAATAAAATTTTCAAAAATTTAATGCAAAACTTAATGATAAATGCTATGATAATTTTGATCTTTTCGAGATCAGCGAGTAACAATATTTAATTTTTGACTTCCAAATCATTTTTATTAACCCTTAAAATACCCTATACATAGTTTTTAAGATTTATTTGGCGATATCTTACTGTTAAAATAATCATAGGTTCAGATATCGCCCCCCCCCATTTTTTGTAAATAATTGGTTGCAATTAAAAAATTTTAGTTCTTGGTTTAATAAAACAATATCATTTGACAATTAAAAATTTAGGTTTCGGTTACCAATAAAATCATTAATTCATCGTTTGTAAATAGTTTATTTTTCTCAGTAAGCATCACAGAGCGTATAGAAGTAAAAGTAAGAAATGTCAAATAATTGCATACAATGAATAATTACACAATCATAAGTTTCAAATTTTAATAAAAATAATATAAATCCTTCTTAGTAACACAAACTCAGCGATAGTGTAAATATACTTTGCAATATTTACAAAAATTATTATTATTTTACTAGATTTGTGACCTCCTTGAGCTAAAGTCAAATTGTAGATGCTTCATGGTTAGTTAGAATGGCAGTATTGGAAATTATTATAAATGCAATGCTACTATTTAAAGTATTTGCTACTGCATGAGAAACTGATAAAGAAAATTATTCTATATTAAATAATAGCGAAGCATTTCTCAAATTCTGCCATCATATAATTTGGATAGCAACTTATTGGGATAAGAGGTAGTAAGATCAGCATAATAATCAGATTAACTATTAAAGATAATTAATCATTATGAAGCCTATTTTTAATAATTTTAGGGTGCATCAAAAATTAATAGCAAATCTTTAAGAATTTAGTCAATTTTGAAGAAAAGATTGAAAGCACAAATAAGAAATCTCCTATGCACTTTTTATATTGATGAGAGATTCTAGACTGGATAATCATGAATCAAGTCAAATCTTTAACTTGCATTTAAGAAAATTGTGATAAGTATTATCCTTAAAGTAAAACATGTGTAAAGATATCTTGATGAATTTAATAAGGTGGGGAAGGAAAATAAAATCCATTAATATCTTTGCATTCAGGACATTTGTCTATCTGGGAATTTTTATTCACCAAAGATCTTTTGCTGTTTCGAGTAGAATTCATTATGCTCTCTTGAAGCTATATCTCCACTTCCTATGTTTTCAATATAGAATCTTTAATAGAACAGCTTGATTATAAGTTATACGATACTCAACATTTAGCAGCTGTAGTAGATCAAGAAGATTGCTTGATTATGATTTATAGATTTAATATGGCGATAACCCATAACTTAAACTTCCCAGAAATATTAGGGAATACTATGGCACTGCTGAAGAAGCTAATTAGTGATTACATGTCACTCATCATCTTCCTGATCTCTTAGAATTTAAGCACAATGCTTAATTAACAAGATATCAAAACTCAGATAGAATTTGTTAATGCTTAAATATGCAACCAAATCCAGATATATAAGGGGAATAAAAAATCAATAAAATAAAAAATTTAATTTAAATCAAGTAGATATCGCTATTTATAGAGTTACAGTATAAATATAATTCAATTTTCTTCATTCTTATAATAATCTATTATTAATCATAATCTTCTAATGAAAAACATCTATCAATATTTTTTACCATATTCCAAAAGTAATTGAGTTAAATTATGAATGCTTTAAAAGCAGTATTATAGAGACTTTATTGCAATTATTATGAACTGGCTACTAAACTATTTTTTAATATTCACAATTAAATGAACAAAAAGTAAAATAAGAGCAGTAAAAATTGCGCATGTATAAAATCTATTTTTTATTTATAATATTAATTTAACAGATTTTAGAATTATATCTCTATAATATATTTCATAATTTATATATAAATATTAGGATTTGTATGAATCTATGTTTATAAATTTAAAATGAAAATATATCCTCTTTAATAGACTTAATTGGAAACTAGGTAGATTTATTATTGAAATAACCTTGATAAATATTATATCCAAAAGATGATTTGTTATTCAATAATTATTCTATGTATTACTTATTAATATCTGATAAAGATATATTTAATTAATTCATAACTAAAATTCAAATCTTTTAAATTAAGTAATACTATTGAATTATTCGATATTAATAATATAAATTAACTCATCACATGTTGAGAGAATAAATTACCTATACTTATTTACCAGAAATAATAACTAACAATGTTAGCAAAGGAATTTCAGGAATACGTTTTTCAGTTAATTAGTTTAAGTATGCAAATAATTTAATTTAAATTTAAATGTTAAAATTACATTTCTTTTATAAAGATTGACCTTTAGATTTAGCTAAAATTAAATAGTAAATTTATACATAACTAATATTATAAAATATAAATAATGCAAATTAATGATTGATGTAATTGACTTAAACTAAGAAAATAAATCATTAGTAGTTTGGATGAATTAACAGGATTAATCATAGTTTTATGATTTATTACTATATGAAATATTTTTATATATATGTTAAAGTCATTAATTTATAAAAATTTCAAATTAGTTAAAATAACCAATTATCATTGAGAAATTTAAAATATTAAATAAAACTTTGCAGTATCTAAAATAATAATATTTCCTTTTTTAAGAATCTTGAAAAGAAGATTAAAGTATCAATCAATTCATTTAAAATAATTAATTATAAACTATCTAAGATGGGTCTATTCGTTGATTAACAGAGTTTTAAAATAAAGGCATTTTTATTATATTATACTTTATCGAACAAGTACCACTATTTATGTATATTAGAATTACATCTAGAATTAAAAACTTTCAATAATAATGACTGAATGTGTTGATTAAATAAACCAGACACTATTATTTAATAAATTAAAATGAATAACTTATAAGAAAGTAATATTGAAAAGTCATGGACTTATTCTATAAATATTACTCCTTAGAATACATTTAATTCAATAAAATCACTTGAATTATTCGTTTTATTATGAAGAGAATGATTTCTTGACAAGGATCAAATTTTTAATAGTTGAAATTTTCGCTTAAAAATACACCATAAATTTTTATAATTTATAGATGCTGATGATATATTTTGATGTCGAATTAGCATTTTAGAAACCTATTAAAAATTATAATGATTTGCATAATTATATTCCTAAATGAACTATTCTCTTATTTGTATTAAATTTAATAGTTGTTTTATCTTTAAGGAATGGCAAAGGCTTGTTTTTAATAATATAACATTTAGTTTTTATTTATAATATCGAAGAATTTACCCAACTTGATTCATCCACTATGGAACCATAAAGTTGTTTGATGTATAATTGCATCACTTTTTAGTTCTATAATTAAAATTTAAATTAATATAATTTTAAATCATAAAAGAAATAAAAATTATATATTAAAAATTGGTATCTCGAATAATTCCTTTGCCATACACTTCATATTTTATTATTTTCATGTCAATGCCATTTGAAATTGTAAATGCTAACCTCTGATGTCTAGTCATTCATCCCTATCATTAATTTCAATAGCTTGGTAATTATTAGTTATTATTGACTGATTTTGTTATAAATTGAGGTTGTCAATACATCTAATTGATTAAAATTGCCTGATTTACTTGTGTATTTAAAGATTTGTATAATAATTGAGTAAATGAGGGTTTTAGAATACAGTTATATTTTTTTTTGAAATTTCAATTTAATTAGACAATTGAGCTACTTTTCATTTTGACATGTCACTGTTTAACCCCCTGTTGAATGAAATTGGAGGTAGATTTATAATATGTCAACAAGTCTTTGTTTTATATGAAAAATTATACATTTTCTAAAAATAGTAGAAATAGTAATTAAAATAATCTAAAATACTAGAGTAATTACCAGATGATATAAATGTGAGTGAAGTCAATAGATTCTTAAAAATTCAGCATATTTGCTGTTTCCTGCTTTACTCACTCATAGTTCATCTATGCCTTCGTCTGTTCTTTAAATTTCCTTCTTTTTTGTGATATCTTTGCATTATTAGTTGTTCCTCTCTCCCTATGTCGAATACTCTTGCCTCTTCCTATGACACCCTTGGTTTTATTTGGTTGTTCCAATGAGGAAGTATACTTCAATTTCGGAGGTTTCTCCTACCAGTTCGCTGAATCTCCCTTCATAATCCTCGTTCTCTTTTCTATATATACTCTTGTGTCATCTCTCATGACTATGTCGTCCCATTGATTTATCTGTTCGTTGAAGAACATTGAGCTAGTACCTAGGTCTCCGTTTGCTTCTTGCTAGCAACTTTTATTTCAATAAATATAAAATAATATCAATTATCATATCCTATGTACTAGAAATTATATGATTTATTCTTATCTTATTTGTTAGTTTTATTTAATTCAAATTTATTGCCCTTAATTTAAATCAAAAATTAATCAAGAGTTTAGTAGTATATTGCAACACTGCTTTGTTTTTATTCAAATATTTAACAGTCTAATTTAAAAATTAGCATTTTCAAACTCTAATTCAAAAATATATCAGTAAACTTTATTAAGTTAAAATAAAATATTGAAGATGTTTTTATTACAATGCGAAGATTAAGTCATAAATTTTAAGTATTATGCTGTATTAATAATATGCCAATTTTTCTACTAATTTCGAATGACTAATTAATGACGATTCCCGGAGCATTCATCATTTTATAAAATCTTTAAAACTTTTTATTTGAGTTTTATTACTAATATATATATATATAAATATTATTTGAGTTTTCATCTGATTTTTATAACAATACTGCCACAATTGAATTCGTTGAATACAAGGTACTAAGGATTTGAAATATTTTAATGTTTCTCTAACTGATTATATGATAACATTTTTTTCTATTTTATATGTATAAAAAGACATTTGTTGCTCGATTAATACATATTATAATAGGGTATTAAATAATAAGCTGAACTAAATTAATTAAAATTACTTTAACTTCAGCATTAGTTCTAGCATACGAAGGATTATCTGCATTAGATTATTGCTTGGATTATATTTAAATGGTTATTATATTTAAATTGTAGTTCTAATAAATATTTCGATTCAACATGTTGTATAATTTAAAAATAAAATAGACTATTAACAAAATTGCATAGAAAACATTTATTTACTGTTTAAATTTTCAACATTTCACTTATAAATATGGAAATGTCATAAAAGACAATAAATTAAGAAAAACTTTTACCAAAAATGTTTTTAGTAAAAATTAAATATTTATATCACAGTCTTTTCTTGATATTGTTAATACTTTATCAATGAGCTCTCTTATTTTCTATCCTAACCTTGTTAATACTGGTATATTCAGAGAAGATGTATAATTAGAATGTCCCAATATTATCTCAATATTAGTTTTCTCATTTAAATTTCTTCATCATACTCCAATTATTTATTAATCGATATAAAATTAATATTATTTTTTAATTTTAAGTTTTCTTAAATGTAATTAAAATTCAAAATTTAAGTATTTTTATTTTGTCATTTAATTTTATTTATTTTTAGATATAAATTCTCGTTTTTCAATTTTTATATTGGCTTATTTTCTTTTATTTTTGATGTTACCTATTTCTTCTTATTTTTTCAATTTTCTCAGAGATTAGTATCAGATTTTATGTATTCTAACCTCTACTTTCATTATTAAATTGCTTGGTACTTTAATCTTAAAATTTATCATTCTCTTCAAATTTTTTAATTGTTATAAATTGAACAATTAAGAACGAAATGTTATATAGAGTTCAATATTCATTTAAAGATAGCAATGATTGATATTTTATAAATTAATTATCGACTTTATTTTTATATTCTTTTCATTTAAATCTAAAATTAGTATGTCATTATTGTTTCTTCAATTTCTTGAAGTTATCCGATTCATTAGACTTTTTCATCTCTAATTTTCTTTTTTATTATACATACTTGCATTAATATATCATATTTTATATTTATTACAATATGGTAGTAAATAAAAACAATTTTATTTCAACTTATAATCACTTTGCTAGTATAATTATAAAAATATTAATTTTTGAGAAACGTTTATTTTATTTTTATATAGAAATTACATATAATGAAATGGTATGGAGAATGGTCAATTTTTACAAGATTTTTCAACCAATAAAAATAGTTATGCAAAAGGTAGTCACTTTAAGAGGCTATCCCAGTAGAAACAGGAAAGTAAGAAAGCCGACGGTAAGTTATAAGAGTAAGTTTGAAGCATTAATATTCGAATAATGACTTGCAGAACAAGAAAGAGTAATATTTTATATCACAATCCTAGTAATCAACAATCTAGTCAGCAATTCGACATTTTCATGATGATTATGGAGATATAAAACTAATCTAAAAAAATAATCACAATTCGATAATTATTTTTTATTACTATCATCATAATTTTTCAGAACTTTAAGTAGATGAGGGTGTAAGATCATTTATTGTTTTTCATTGATGTAATTTCCTTATATAAATTTGGTTTTATATACCGCCAACAACTTATTTTTTATATTTAATGTTAAATTCTGGCTTATTTTCTTGTCACAAAGCATATTATTGTTTTCATCGCCTTTACGCATCTCAACTTTTTTAATTTAAATTAGCATTTGGAAAGGGTAATATTATAAAATGAGACACAAAAACCTAAAATACTATATTTACCAGCATGGCTAATATTAAAACTGTAAAGCAGAATTGCTCAAATAAATCTTAATAAAATTGCAGGCTGATGGTTAATTGGATTAAAATATAATTATCATTCAAAAATAAATCATTCTAATTATTCTTGAATCAGAAATTTGAGAGTTGATATTTGATTATTAGAGGGGGGGAAATTCTTGCCCCCTTGCAGTTTCCCGCTGCCCCCAACATTAAATTTTTAATTGTTTGGCAATAAAAATATTAAAACACATAAATTTTAATTTCAATTACATTTACCATTTTCTAAACAACTTTTAATGATATATAATTTTCAGAGTAGATCATTAATTTTTATCAAATTAAAAATTAATAAACAATGCTAAAAATAATTGATTTTTATTAATAATCGATATGATTTTCATTAAAATGTAAATTCATAATCAAGGTAGAAATGATATTTTATAATATATTATAAATAATTAAATCATCATTGATGATATAGATTTTGAGAAATTTATAAATATTATATATTATTATGTATGGTGCAGGAAACTACCTTTTGGGGGCAGGAAACTTCCCCCCCCCCATTTTCTTATAATTTACTTTAATGCTTGCATTGCCTCTCTATAAGAAAGCAGTCAATAAAAATTTATGATCTTCGTGTAGTATTCGTTCTTTAATTGAAGGATTTGAAACTTAACTTTTCCATAGATAAGATTGTTATTAATTATTTTCACAATTTATATTTTAAATACTGCAAATGAATTGTGAGATTCCATACTGAGTCAACATGAAAGTATTCTTAATTTATGATAATATTTAAAATCTATTTGAATTTTATAAAACAACAATGCTTTAGCTTTATGTGTGACTATTTTTGTAGATAAAAAATACTTATATTTACAATTAATGATTCTAAATTTATACTCTGAATTAAGATTTAAAAGTGTTTAGAAATTAATAAGGGTCTTTTTGAGGAAACATAATTTTATAATTTTAAATTAATACTTATTAGCAGCATAATATCAAATAAAATTTATATAATTAGGGTACGTTATACCAAAAACCATTATCTTTATAAAAGATATTTTAATCTTATTAATATTTATTTTATTTAATTTTAATACTTATACTATCGTTTAATTCTATTTTAAATTAGTTTCAATGTTTAACAATTTTTATTTAGCATTTAAACTATGTTGTAAATATTGTTCTTTAAGCAAAACAACAAAACTTAAAAAATAATGTAGATACTTTCAACTGATTTGTGAATTAGTGATTGCCTACAAGTATGAAAATAGTTTAATTTATTATTTACATTTGGAACTTTAAGTTAAAAAGAGAAAAATAAGTCAGGCTTGCTTGATTTTTTAAGTTTAAACCAAAAATGTTATCATCATACTTAAATTAGTTAATTTTTGTGCAAGGCTACTGGAAAGAATATACCACTAAAGTGATTCAGAATGCTAATATCTGCTATTTCTTATAATAGGAAACTCAATCATCACTGGAAAAAACTATAATATCCAAGGGTGTTTTGACAAGAGGAATCAATAAAAATAAGATTGATATATTTATTACCAGTTGACGAAAGTTCTTAAAAGTTTTTATGATTGTTATCAAAGTAGTCCACCCATTATTTTTTGTGGGAATAAAGACTGTTACCATGAATGCTGTTCGTCCATTCAAGTTATGCAAAAGATGATATCTCCTTATTATTCTTGGTCTTTGCCTTCATGACAGTCTTTACCTCAACTATTTATGAATAATTTTTTTTAGGAAAAGTTAGGGGAGGGTTGACTGACGGTGTTGAAAGTCTAAAGGATAAAGTAAAATTTTATTAACAATCTGGCTGGATTAAGCCCTAGTATTAATTTCCATAAAGCTTTAAATAATAATATTAGGAAAAGTTGAACTACTTTATACAAGTTTAGGCAACGTAACTACTGAATCTAACTATAAGGCTATACACAATCACTTTAGTCTGATTATTTCTCAATGCCATTAATTGTCTCATCTTAAAAGAGGCTTTTAAATTTGAAGGTCCAATTGAATTTTCCAACCTCTAAGGTCAATCACAAATCATTTAGTAAAAAATATTTCTGCCATTACAATATTTAAAAGTATATCAATCTGCAAGAAGTCTTGGAGAATACTTATATGTGGAGTTTATAATTAGCTTATGAATTATTTGGAAAGTTATCATATAAAAACAGTAATTAATTTTTAAATTATCATATTTATAGAATGAATATTTTAGTGAATATAAATTATAAATATTAATAAATTATATAAAACATCAATTTAAATTTAGTTCCTCGCTAAGTTAATAGTTATTTAAAAAAAATTAATATAACAAATTTCAATTTTAATAAAGATTACATCAAATAGAATCATCAGATATCCTACAACCAATTAATTTGAGCAGGCAACACAAAAAGGAGCTTACAATTCTGAACGACTTTTTTACTACATAATCATAAAAGATATCATCTAAGATAGCAACCTCATTGAGTATAGTAATTGTAGGTCAAACGTTCTAAGATTTTATATTATGAAGACTTAACAAAAATTGAGGCAAATAAAATTAAGAATAAACCTCATCCTAATATTTACCATTATTACAAAATTTATAAGCTAATACGCAGTTGGGAAAGGCAATAATTAAGTAAGTAAAATGGATAACAATTAAAAATCAAACACTAACTTAAAGATTGAAAGTACTTATACTACGACATTACAAAGAGTCAAGAATAATTCTTCAATATTTAATAATTGCTAGTTCTACAAGTGGACTAATTAAGTTTAAAGTGATAGTGTAATAATAGATGAAGCATAATATTGAACAAATATTTCAAGTGCTTTAATTTAAATCTGTGATTTAAAGTTATATTATTAATTATGATAATAGAAAAATGATTAAAAAAATATATTTACTTTTATGGGGGAAGTTTTACAGCTTAATCTAATGATCAAAAAAATAATATTTTGAGAAGTTTACTGTCAAGTATTTAATTTTATTATTAGTAAGTTATTATTTCTAATAAGAAGTAGAAAATTAAGTTATTTATCCTAAACGATATTGAAAATATATTAGCCTATTTCTTATGAACATTTTAGTATTTTTCAATTAAACATTTATTTCCAGTTCAAATGCCTTTAATTGTAAAGTTGAAAATTTTGTCTTATTCATAATTTTAATAAGTTATTTTGAGTCATAACACAAGACAACTAATGGACCTTATTTATTTTTTGAATTTTATTATAGAATGTTTAATATATCTACAAAACACTAATGAATTTTAATCATTAGTTAAAATTTAATTTTTTTATGAAAATTCAGAAAATTTAATATAATAAATTTAAATTTAGAGGAAAATTCCCACGTACCATTGAACTCACAGACTTATTAAACTTGAAGATGAAAACATGCTCTTGTGTGTCTAAAATAACCGATTATTTTCCTTACCACTAGCAATTTCGAAGGCATCAGTAGATGAAGGCAAATTCTAATTTTCAATGAAAATGTCGAAATAGGTTTTACATACATAATCGAAAATTCATCACCAATTTAATTGCATTTTTGTATTTTCAATCATAGGACTAATTAATTCTTATATTCTTGTATATTTATATTTATGATGATAAATATAATAATAAAAAATATTAACAATGTTAATGTGTCTTTGATAACATGATATTAAATATGTGATAGTATATGTAAGATCTATACCAATTAATTTATAGTTAAGTTCCTTGTATATTGTTTCCTCTAACCTTCTCTTTCGTATTCAATTGTTTCTCCTTTGTTGTCTTTTTTTCTCTGCCTCCTTATTTCAAATGTTTTCTTCAACATGTTTTTGTTTTGACTATTATCCCCTCACCTTGTATAATTTATTTGACCTTTTTGCCAAAGTAATTGTATATTATAACTATTATATCTATATATAACTTAATTTGTCACTAATCCTGGTAGGGAGGAGTAAAATGAATAATGATTTGATAAGGTATGCTTGCATTTATACGTATTTTACATCAATTTCAGTTTCATTTGGAGATTTTGCTTATCTTCTTCTACTGTTCTATCAAATGAGAATTCATTGTTTGTGATATTCATAAAGATATTTCCATAGAAAAGTTTTATGCATGATTATTTACTGCTAAAAACGTTTAAAATTCGTGAGAAAATTAAGTATTTTTTTGTTGTATTATTATTACTGCGTAGCTAAGTTATTGTTGAATTACATCTAAATAAAAAGATGAGGTAACATAGTGTATTCATTAACAAAGCTTAAAGCATTGGTTGCTATTGAGTAGATGAATATTTTGATACAAAATTTCATAATTTTAAATTGAATAAGAGAGTTTTAAATAATAAAATAATCTCATTGATTAAAGAAAAGAAATCAGTTATTAATTTTAAATTTATCAAAGTATTAAATATAATACTTTGAAAAGATTTTCTAAGATATTATAAAATAATTAATAATAAAAAATGTTATGCAATCTTACAAAAGAACTTCGAAAATCGTTGTGTGACAAGTGGCAAGACCATGTAACACAATGTAATCTTTATTTTCAAAACAAGTCGGTAACGAAAAGTCACTCTTTTCGAAAGCACTTAACCAACAGCAAAAATTATCTAAAATTCGAATTAACAATACAACTTTAGTTCAAAATCATCACTATATATACTAATGAGGTTCTTATTTAGAGTAAGTTTTCTCTTTTATAAATTTTTAAAGTCTAACGATAACTTTCAGAAGTCAGTCTCTTCGATTATTTGTTTAAGTTCATCATGCACATCGTGCTCTTTTGGGCATCAGATACTCCTTTAGAAGCAATTTTTGCTGAATCTTTTTAAAGTCGAGAGCTACTGGCTGCTCTAGCTAATCAAGCTTTTCGATTGACATCTGCTTCCCCTTTGTAAAATCTGTTACTTTGGCAACATAGATTAAGGTAATACTTTTACTTCAATTCTCCCATTTCCTCGAGCTCCTACCTCTCATTTAAAAATATGAATCAATATCGCATGGAATTAGAACTGAGGCATCAGTTACATATCTCGTGCTAGCCATTAATATCAGTATGCCCAAGTATCAAAGTATTAAAAATCCATTTTACCACGATAGAATATCCTCTAGAGTTTCTTGAGAGATGCTCACTTTCACTTTAATTTAAGCAATTTTGGTAATCATTTTTATAAAATGAGTTTTCCATTATCAATGCAGAAGAGGGCTAAGAGAAATAATTCGTTCTCTCTTCCTTTACTTTTGTCAACTTCTCTTCTACACTTGATCAAACGATTATTTCCCCGGCTTTATCTTGGTTTAGATCATTCAAAACATCGTATTACCTCTCGAATTTCAAAATTTTAGGTTGTATACACACTTGAGCAAGTACTCAATGAACCCTTAGTCGTAAGTTGCGCTGAAACAAGTAACTTAATCCTAAATTCCACAATCCATTTATTTTCCTTCATATTGAAGAGAAGAATGCTTCCACACAATTAGATCAAATTAATTAAAGATGAGAAAATCATAAGACCACTAAGTTTTGTAAAAGCTTTCAATAGTTTCTTTTTACTGCTATATACCTAGGGGTTAATGAAATCTCTAAGTTATCAATTTCAGGATTTAATCTGAAACTATAATTAGAACTTTCTTGCCCTACTGAATCCAATATCAAGTCAAAAGACCCTAGACCTATGTTTTACCAGATGCAGTAGATATCAAAATTTAAAGCTATTATTTTACTGGCTTAAATTTATTGCAGCTATAGTTGCTTGATAGATTTAGTACATTTAATCTAGGTAGATTTATTCCATTTATTTTGAGCAACTCAAAATCTCATCAATAGAAACTAAATGATCAGCGATCAAATTCTTGAAAGATTGCTACCAAACCTTCTAACTTTGCGCTCAATATCAGATTATTCTTTTTTTTAAGAACCTGATTGAAGCTTGCTTAGCTCGCTCATTCACGAAGCTTCATCCTAACTAAAGATTTATTTTAATTAATCAATATCAAATTTTTTTACAGATTAGGTCCCAAAACTTGCCTCACTCTATGTAAATTAAAGTGCGGACTATACGAGAGCATACAACAATTTTTTTTGAGATGGCAAATTATAGAAATAAAATATTTAAACATATCAAAGCTAAATATCGTAAAAGTTATTTTTTTAAATTAAAATTGACCGAATAGAATTTTCGTTTAAAAGTGGGCAAAAGTAAGAAAAATTTGCTACTTTGCCCCACTTTATTGAAATGTGAGATAGTGTAAATATTAACACTGTTATTTATATTAATTTAAATTTTTATTAATTTTATTCATAACTACATATTAGAAATCTTTTAATAATAATATTATTTAAATATCAGTAAATAATAATATTAAATTCTGATAGTTCTTAGTTTGAAAATATATTAAATTACATATTATAGATTAACTATACAAGAGTTAACAAAATTAGGATTCTTTATCGGTAAAATTTATAATTAAAAAAATATGTTTAAATTAACAATTATTTTAAGGGAAAGTTAGTATTTTTGTTAATAATTAACATTGCTAAGAACTTAGGCATATCTTTATCATTATAATATATGTAAGTATATAAGTTTTTTTCCTTATAGTATTGAAACTATCAAAAAATATCTAAATCTTATATATTTCAACTTTGCTACATTATTGAAATATCTAATAATTTATAATTATGGTTAGATTCATGATTATTCTTACACTAATAATATTCTTTATTTAAATATATTCGAAATATGTAATTCTAAAATTCACTTATATTACAAAAAATCATGATAATTGATAAAAGTATCCTTCTATACGTAAATATCTTCAACCTTGCTTAACATGCCACGGGGATTCTTCTCAAACTTTGTTATTTAAATAATCAAAACCATCATGACTTCTTTGTAAAGTTTATTGGTTTTTTTAATTTTTGGGATGAAATCATTATAGAGAAAAATCTCTTAGCATTTTACGATTAGCCTAATTATTTCATTGAAATCCATTCTTGACAAAGAATTATAAAAAAATGCTTGGGCTATCAGGTTAGCAAATGGTCTATAATGAGGAAACAAAATTCAATTGTAAAAATAAATCGAGAAACCACATAGTCATAAACTGATTGATATCTTTTAGTGGTCTATTTATTGAAGACTCCATAATACCTAAAATTATTTAATTTTTTTCGTCAAATGTTTGAATGTGAACGCTGTTTTATAAATATGGGTAGAGCGTTTGATTGAGAGTCAAAACCCCAAAACCCTTTCAGTAGTTTGATTGAGTTTTTGATTGATAAAAGTAGACTATTAGTGCATACTTTATTAGGGTTTTAATAGGGTTTATGTAGGGGTTTAATGTTTAAATATTAGTATTTTAAGTGAGTATAACAAGCGAGTTTTTAAAATATTTCACACAAACATAAGCTTAGAGTCATGTGGCAGTTCTCTGAATTTTATCTTTCTAAGTTGATGTTTGATTGTTTCTATTGTTTGTTAATTCTCTTAGCTTGGCTTGATAATAGTTGAGTATGCAAGTTCTCTGAGACCTCCATTTATTTTATTTTTATCGAGATATTGTTTGATTCTCTGCTTAGAATCTCTCTCACCCCTGCAGCTAAAGTAATCGTTTCTTGGCATGTCGCTCTCTATTATTATTACTGCTAGAGCCCAGATATCCCATTAAGTGTCTCCATCTCTCCAATCTTCTCTCTCTGGGAAATATCCAGGAGTGCCGTATACATTTCCTAATGCAGAGGCTTGCACTCTTTGAGCTCTGTTGAAGTCAATAATATAAACTCTAAGAGGCTGAAAGTTCATCATGATGTTCTCTGGCTTTAAGTCTCTATGAACATAACCTAGCTTGTGAAGCTCTTCAATCCCCTCAACTATCTGCTATACTATCTAGCTAATTTATCTCTGACATCTATTGTCAGATAAGAATTCTCTGTAAGTCATTTCAAGTAAAGGAAGCCTGAAGGCTACATGATCTTTACCAAGTAAAATAGCATCAAGCTAGATGATATGCCTACACTCATTTAACTTTGCCTTTTAAAGAGCATAATATTCATTAGCAAATTCCATTTGGAACTTGTCATCAGCAAGGAAGTAATTGAAAGGATATATCTTATAAGCATATTAGTCATCAGTAATGACTCTCTTCTCTACTTTATCTTCAAGAGTGAGGCAGCTTTCTAGGCAAGAAAATAAGTCAATAATTTTTAATATAGGAATCTTCATTGCCTCTATTTTAACCATAATTTATTGATCTCAGAGACAGGAAAGTTCTTGACTGCTTTCTTCATTTTAACTTACTTCTAGACTTCAACTCAAAGAGACTCCACTGGGTTACTTGATCTTCTCTTTTAGGGAATCTATTCCCTGTGGGTTCATGAATAAAGACAAAACTTTAATTGTGCTTTTCTTTAAGTGCACTTTGAGGTCTCTAGTATGAGAATATGGCTGCTCACAGAACTCACAGACATACTTCCCATCTTTCTTTTAATGCTTAAGATACAACCTTGGCATATCGTTGTGTATATCTCTCAAGTGTCTCTTATAAGTTGACTTG
>ARYC01007098.1:0-24469 GCA_000711775.1 Oxytricha trifallax
TGTCCTTTTAAATTTCGTTATTTATCGATATATTTAAAACTTTTTATCAACTTATAAATTCTATGTTACATACGTATTGGGGTTTACGTTTTTTCTCTAGCATTTTCTTGCTCTTCTCATTGACCATAGGCTGAGAAACCATCACACTCTACTCGCTTTGCAATTGCTTCTCTTTTCTCTCTTCCTGCTTCTATCTTTTCATCTCGAGGTACTTGTTTTGGTCTTCGAGAAATTTGTTTAAGTCACGTTTTTCTGTTGGCTGAGCAGCTTTCTTCTTGGTTGCCATTTAGGGAGCGAATTATCATATAAAGATAAAATTTACTGTATGATTTGATAATGTATATAAAATTTTTGCATAGTATTATTTGTAAATGTGCAGCCCTCTAGTTCCTTATCTTCTTGCATTTATTTCATAACTCTTATTTTCTCTTCTTTTCTTCTGGCGTCTTCCTCGATTCTTCTCTGCACTAATTAAATTTAATATTATTGATGAATCTATTATAAAATCTTAATAAATCGAGATTATTTCCTTATAAAATTATTAATTTATTTTTATATTCCATTGCACTTAATTGATGTCGAGGCCTCTTTATTCCACTTTATATAAATCTTCCTCTGGAATCAAAAGATTGGGTCCTTGCTCTTAATAGAACTTTTTCACGAGTTTGTTGTAAGCTTTTCCGAAATCTTATTCTCTCTCTGGGTCTGGGAGTCCAGTTTAATTTATCATTATTATGATCAAATATTAATGATGGGGTACTCATATTATTATAAAAATCATTGTATATCTGCATGTATATGCTATAATTTTATACCAGTTTATGCTTGATAGGTAGATTCTTCTTGGACAGTGGATAATTAATAGGCAGCAGCACCGTTTGATTCATAAATCGATCTCTGCTAATTATTCTATATTCCCATTGGCAAGTTTGACGAAGGAATCTTTGTCATCATCTCTATTTTCCTGTTTTCTTGACCTCCAGCGCTCATACTGTCTATATTAAAAGTTGTTTAAAAATCTATTGGATAAATATGAGTGTTTATAAGTCAAATTTTAAACACTTTTTGTTGAGAAATTTAATTACCAAAAATATGGAATCAAAATTCTTAGAAAATATAAGTAAAATTTCGTCCGTTAACTCTTAAACTTGTAGAATATAACAAACATATTATCAGTTTTATCATGAAGATTGTTTCACTTACTTTTGTTTTAATTTTAGGACAAAAAACCTGGCTGCTTAAGCAATGATTAACTTTGTTATCCCCTTGCGCTTATAACAAAAAAACTTAATACAATTTTTGTGTAACAAACATTTATTATCGAACGTAACAAACATATACAATGACAATTTTATAATACTTGTTCAGGAGGTTGTTAACTGAATTGGAGTTAATTGTTATTTTAGAAATTAGTTGAATTCTTGAATTTATTGGGACTCTGAGTGTTGCCTCTCTATTATTGACTATTGCTCATTCCATAGTTCACTCTCAAGTTCTCATTGTTACCCTGAGACACCCCCCTTCCGTAACTTTGTTACTGTTGCTGGTTTTAACTTTATCTCTGCTATTACTGTTGTTGTCCGGTATTTCATATAATTTTTAGCATTAATTTCATCACAAAACTGCCTTATAAAATTGTAAATAATCACTGCATATAATAATTTAGTTTAAGTTTAACGGTATTGTTGACTATGTTTTCATCGATATCTCCCATATCTTCATCAGAAATGTCGCTGTCATTCTTGTTGTGCTTGCTCTGCTCCTGGAAATTGGGTTTACTGTCATTCTATTTGCAGCACTGCTGGTGTCTTAGTAGCCTGGCATCTGTGCTGCTTGCATCATGTTTAGTTTCTGCTGCGGCTGACCCAGAGCCATCGACAGGCTTTATTGCTATTGCGAATATAGGCAAAATAGTTAAGTATGAATTTTATGTAAGAAAAGTAACTATTACAATTTGATTAATCTAAGAATTGGGAAATTTTTTATAGTAAAATTGTTAAAAATGATTAAGTGATAGTTGGTTGTGTTTCTTAACATATTTTAGTAATTTTCAATATATAATTTTGTTAAATTTGATTGTTTATATTAGTATCACTATTCCATCTAACAATTTAACTATCGAAACCCAATTTTATATTATCGATCAAGTTTTCTTAACAAATCTCATTTGAAAAAAAAACATTTATGCAAAATTTTTCATAAATTACAAGAAAAAAAACTCTAATTTCGATAGTAGATATAACAAACTAAAAATAAAGTTTAATAATAAAAAGTCAAAGAGAATGAACTTTAATAATTACCTTGATTAAGAAGCAGTACGGAAAAACTCCAAATATTCTAACCCCCAAGGCTCTTCGAATTATGGTTCTGTCGCTGGAGATTCGCAAAATAATGACGATTCTGCGGAATAGCAATTGGAGACACCCAATTTCGACTCTCACTCTGAATAGTCGTATCAACAATCAGTATTTAATTATATTATTATTACAAAAACATTTGCCAAGCATATAACTATTTTAAAGATTTTGATGATCAAATTTATGAAAAAATTATTATATAAAATCAAAGAAATACAGGACATAACAAGAAAAGAATAAAAAGTCATCTTCAATGACGTCTAGCTAATTTGATGGACTTAGAGACGATAAAGAGTATGTCTATAGAGTTTAATTGTAATAAATTTATAAAAATTAAGTAAATTTAAAATGCAAAACTCTTTGTTTTAAAATCAGAAATCCATTTAGACTAAATCCATTCATTAAATTTACTGATATTTATCTGAAATATTCAATTGCAGGAAGACCTGCTTGATTCATATAAGAAAAAATAGCCAGAGCACATGAAGGACGAGTACTACTTAACCAGAAATCAGAATAAGAAATTTCAAGATTAAAATGGGTCTTTTGATAATTCATATACAAATAAGATTCTCTAGTCCTCTAATTTCTTTAGTCAACTCACTACAAACCTGAAATAATAAATTTATATGCATATTTTATGTAGATATGTTTAATAAAATATGAAACCTTTCGTATTTGATAAACGATATAAGGAAGAGAGATAGGCAATTCTAGATTGGATTGATTTCAGTTTTTATGGTTGTCTGCTTCACAAATTTTTTATTTTAATGTAGTTTTTTAAATATAAGTTATATCCCATAGGAAATTATCTGGATGAGAAAACTAGCAATGTGCTTTCGTTATTTTTATTTATAAATATTTCACAACACTGCTCACTTCTTTTCTGAATTCAACTCCCTCCCTGTTTCTGATGGTAGCTCAGTCAAACGCTGGAGACTTCGACATCACTATGACTGCGTTGACTTAAACCAAACAGTTTAAATCTGGTCACGGCAATTTCTATCTCGATGGGTAAGTTTGTAACTTATAATTTAATAAAAAGTTAGATGACGTATTCAATTCATAATCACTAATGAATTTAATTAAGTATCAACTATTGAATGGTGATTAAAATAATTTGATATAGGTTCGATGATTTTGAGTAAGAAACTATGCAACCATTTGAGAGAGCGTAGAAAAAGGATTAAATAGCTTCAATGAAAGAAAGTGTTACAAGCAAAATATTTGAGAATCCAGTTCCACTTATGAATCTGACTGCAGTTAACTTGCATATATATTTTTATGCTTGAAAAGTTTTCCTTCAATAACAATATCTTTAAAAGCCAGTAAAATGTAGATTTAATAATTTTATTGATATGCACGTTCATAATATTAGTGATATTACAGGGGCTTACCCAAGATGGATGGGACTCGCTTAAGTTGCAAACCCAAACATCCTTTAACTTGGAGACACTGGTTCCTTTATAGCCTATGGAGTAAGTAAACCAAAATTTCTTATCATAAACCTCTAACTCTCATCAAATTATAATACCAATAATACTCTCTTTATAGGACTAAAAACTTGAGAGAGACATTGGAGTAGCCAATGGTTTCCCCACAGACTTAATGACAAAAGATGACGCTATAGTATCACGAGACCTCTTAGATATCTTCGATTTGGGACTTGGGGACTAAATCCTTATTAAGTATGATTTCTTAAGTTTTTTGCCTGGCCAGATTCAAACTTATCAATCTATCATATTTGAAGACATTAAGTAAGAAGATAAAATCAACAATAGAACAAGAGGATAACTCTTTTTAATTGCGTTAAATGTCAACCCAAACATTAAATATGGAGAAGTTAAGTAGCTAATGTAGCGAAGCTTTGGAATTTAGTTTGATTAAGTAACTGGAAATGTTGGACTTATAATGGGTTATACTGATTAAACTCCATTCTCAATCATGTTAGATGACTTGTTCTCCCAGCTTTCAAAAGAAGATTTCATTCTTGAGAAGAACTATACTGTCATAGCTGTAATTCTTCAAACTATATCTAATAAATTCTTTATAGGAGGTGGACAATACCTTTGGTAAATGGCCGAGAGCTTTTGCACGATATTTCTCGATTCAACTTATTTGATTGATAATACACTTGAAATGCTATATGAAAACACTAAAAACTTCATTCTTAGGACTAATAACAATTTCTAGCTGGTGTTTTAGACCACTAATTTCTACAATTTAATGAAAGTTATGGCTTAAAATGTTAGCATAAGCGAATATGCTATGATGGTAAATTTGTAAGTCGAGGACAGAATGCGAAAATATTCTCAAAATGATGGTGCTGAAATTATGGATGCTATTAAACTATATAGCATATCTTTTATAATCATCTTTTATATTGTAACATTCTGAATTACATGTGATTTGTAAATTTGTGAAATTTCCAATTAAAATTATTCAAAAAGTTTATCAAAGCATACTAGCATAAAGCTGTCTTTGAAACATCCTCAGGAATAATGATGATCAGAGAAAAAACTAAGAATATTGATACTATGAAAGCTATGCTTTCCAGTCTCTTCATAAACATTATTCTGTTTATTTTTGTGCTAGCTTTCATCCTCAATCAATCTCTGGTCCAATCTGTAAGCACTGTTTTCTAGAAAGCATTGACTGCTTTAGAAATCAAATTTTATCATTATAATTGATGATTTATAATTCATTATAGGATGTTGAGGAAAGAACTTATGAATTCGCTATGTTGAGAACCCTAGGTTACAGGAAGAATTAATTAGTGTAACTTCTCTCTTTTTAGACACTCTTTTTCTCAATTCCAGGCATGATATTTGGATTTATAGTTATGACTTTAATCCTCTACACACTCAAGCTAGTCATTTAAACTTATTACTTAGAATTATCTTAAATGCAGCATGAAAAAGCATTTAGGAAATTTAGAAATGATTTTATTTTATATTTATGATGCTACTAAGTTCTCAATATATCAAGAAATCGATACTGCTACTATTTTGGTAGCTGTTCTAATGGGATTAGTAGCACCATTAGTTGCTAATTATGTACCGGCAAGATAAGCAATAATAAAACATAAATTAATCTCTATACAAATAGTTATTAAATGATTATAATTACATAGAATTATTCTTATTTAGAATCATAATTTATAATAGGAAATTGATAAATTTTAATTAATTATTTATTGTTAAAATGAAAAACTTTTAAGATGAAGACGGAACCATGTTGTATTCACCATAATTTTGTAAGTTACATTTATGAATCTAAATATTTTTAATACTCTTCTAGCAATACTTTGAGTCAGTGATGGTGAAAGACAGAGACTTCAGCAAGGAACAGAAAGGCACTGGTTAGGGAATTTTATTCATGCTGATGGAGACTTCTACGAGGGATACTGGAAAAATAACAAAGCTGTTCAAGAACTTCCATTTTCTGTAAATTTAAAAAGTATTAGTATTGTTATTAATCTTATTGCTAATACCATCTATTTTTCTCATTATTTTTCATAAATGTCAAAATCCCTAAGAGACTCCTTAGATGTATATCGTAAAACAATCGATGATTTCACTGTGACTATGACAAAACTAGAAAACATTGGCATTTCACCAATTTAAATGTTAGTCGGATTAATGCTCACAGTATTTGGTTTCATAGTTTACTATTTTATTCCTTCCTTATTTTTATATTAATCGTAAAATTTCTAATGATTTCTAATTAATCATGAATTGAGTTTATATGATTGAGTATATTTTTCCTTAACCACTGAATAAAAAAAGCTACCAAATTATTATTATTATAATTTTTTTTATAATCCTCTTTGTTAGCAATGGATTTCGATCTATTTTTCTTGTTAATACTGCTCGTACTATTTACTATGGTAATTGGTATGTCTATGATAACTCAAAGTTTCGTGGCTCCACTTGAAAAATCTGTACTCTGGTTTATTATGCTAATCAGACCAGAAGATAGAAAATTGAAGCCAATTGTTGATAAAAATATGCGCTCACATAAAACCAGAAACATGAAAACTTCAATGATGTTTGAAATATTAACTCATTTTAATTAAATAAAGTACTCTCTAGCCTTTATAATCGTTTCAATAAGTTTAATAAACTTATTTATTATTTGATAAACATTTAAATATTATAGATGTTCACAATGACCGTTTGTTTCTTGATGTATTCAAGCACAAGTTTCGCAGAACTAGAATACATGATCTTTTCCCTTACTGGTGCAATTATAGGTGCAGATTTAGCCCTATTCAGATCTAATTCCCTTGGTGGAATGCCCATATCTCTAGATGAGAAAACTTTGAACGAATATTTTAATTAAAATATGTATGATCCAATTCAGAACCCATCAGGACTGATCACTGACTATTCTTATTAAGCATAGACAGTTAATGAAGTACTCGTTGACCCTAGCAACAGCGACAAGCTCGATATTTATATTGGGATGAAGGGTAGTCCTAATGTAAGGTAAAGCTCTATGCTATGCCAAGAGATCATCTGGAAGTTTAAGGGACCGAGTATTTCTACCCAACATAGGTTTGGGATTAATTTATAATTTAAAAAAAATAAAACTTGACTCCTATTGATTGGAATTCCCCATTTTTAATTTAATTTAATAAAAGGGATGGATCAGGAACAATGAACAAAACCTATTCTTAAAACTAAATGATGGAGTTACTCTATGATTTAGGTGATATAAGTACAAAAGCTGAAATTAGTGATAGAATAGGCTTAAACTCATAAACTAATGGATTCTAAAATTCTTAGTTATTCGAATCTACTACAATAAATATAGTTATTCCAGAGGCTTTTGTAGGTTTATTACCAATTCAAGCGGGTGAAGATATTATCCTTTGCTTAAGCGAAAAGTTTTGTACTGATCCATATAGAGCCAAGATAAATCTAGAACTATTATGATTATTATTTTCATTAAAATTTACAGTTATAACTATAAATTAAGTTTAGTTGGCACTATAAAACGTATTCCAGGGCTTTTTGACGTTTCAGGTTATACTCCAGCCGCTTTTATAGAGCCTGGCTGTATCATTTCATTCCCTTAAATGCAATTCTTAATTTCACAATTCACTTCATAATCTATTAAAGCCAAACAAAACTATGAGAAATATATGGCTACATAACCACAAGGCAGCAGCTATTAGATTCCTAAGAAAGCTGTTTATGTTTAAGTTAAAGAAGATGCTAGTACTAAAGATATCAATAAGCTTAAGAATACCATAATAAATTTGATATATAGTAAAATACTGATAAATTCTTTTATAATCCTATATTAGAAATTCAGATTCTTTTACTATTAAAGTTAACATTTAATAATATAAAATTTCATAGTAAAGATTGCTGGTGAGACTAATGTATTCGCTTTTGACGTGAGATAATTCAACAAATCCCTTTAAGAATATCTAGTCCTACTCTACTTAATTAGTGGCATTATTTCAACGATTCTCTTTATTTTGACATTCTTCCAATTGATTGTCAGTATTTCAAGCAATATCAGAGACGATGAATGGGAACTTGGAGTTTTAAGGTAAATTATAAATCTATTTATCAATCAATTTTTAATATAGGGCAATTGGCTTGAAAAAGAATGATATCATGAAATTAACACTTTACGAATCGATAGCTGGTATATTAAGTTCTACATTTCTGGGTTTCGTAATTGGCGTGATTAGTGCAACTGCCATGACTGCCTTGTTTATGGCAATCGTGGAACTTCCTTTCAAGCTTTTGGTAAGTTTTCCTCACTTATAGATATCAAATTGAATATCATTTTTACGATTATTAACTCTCTATGTTATATAGCTTTCTTACTCATCAATAATGCTGATGATTGGAATGACAGTAGTTACCATAACACTTGGAACATACATGGGAGTCAAATAAATCAATGGTAAATCTATCACAAGTGCTCTTAAAGGCTTGTGAAAGAAATACACTTCAATAAACAAAAATAATATTTATTTAAAGTAAAGTAAATACATAAAGTTGTGAATATAATTATGAAGAAAACTATTTATTTGATTATTAATTCATTTATATTTCTCAAATTTATATTAAAAAAGGGTTAAATTTTATTGAAATTTTATAAAATCTTAAAATAAATATTAATATATAAATCATAATGGGTTAATGCTACTCATGCCTTGATTAAATGTTCCATCCCAATAGAAGCAACAATCAAAGAGGGATTTAAAGAAGAAATAAATAAAATAATACAAATACAAATATTCTCAGTGAAAGCACTTTAAATACGACTGTTGGAGGAGGCAAAAATAATAAAACGCCGCCTAAGTAAAAAAAGCAAAGTAAGTAATTAAATGTTTTATAATAGGGATTGGGTAGGCAGGGGGTTGCTGGGTTCACTGCATTAGGGGTCAGTCGGCGGGGTTCAATCTGTCAGATCCTAAGACTCCTCGAGTCGTCTGCACGCTAAGGATTTCCCTGCATCAGATGAGCTACCTGGTGTGAGTTCAGCTTCCTAGGTAATAGGGAGCAGGATGAAGGTGGTGCTCAACCTTCAAAAGTGAGACGATGAGAACCATAGAAGCCAACGATAATGATTTTCCTCCCACACCAGGTCGGGTTAATGAGGCTACCACAGCGAAAGGACAGAGACTACTATCTCAGCAGCGGTGGAACCTGGTAAGCGTTTTCTCCAGACTCCCCTTTAATTGTTTACAGGAAGCAGATCTCTACGAGCTCTGTGGGGGATACTCCTAGTTCGCTAGGCTCTTATCTCTGATTTTACATCTCGGTACAGGGAGATGTGGAATGGGGGGCGAGGTGGTTTTTCGGAGTTTTCTAGTTCACGACTTGCCACGTCATTGATTGCCACGTCAACTCACTTCAGATACGTCTACGTCACGACTAAAATTGATGGTTTGATTTTAGTAATAAACAGTGATATGTTAAATTTAATTTGAGATTACTCATTACTATATATATAATAGGGATTAAATGAATTAATCAATTACTTAATATATCCATACGATTATCATTACAAATTTTTTCTCATAAAGCATTGATTAGAACATTCTTCATAATATATCCATGATTTTTAAGCTTATTTTAACATATTAATTTTAGGTAAAAAAAATGCAAAACAAGCTCTAAATCACTACACTACATAAATAAATAAAGACGATTTCCGAATCTTAAAAGTTATCGGCAGAGGGTCTTTTGGGAAAGTATATTTGGTCTAAAAAACTGACACTCTGAAATTCTATGCTATGAAAACATTGAAAAAAGAAATTACACAAACTTAGCCTCAATTTTAAAGCACTAAAGGTTAGTTTTAGTTTCTTACGTTACTTTAGTTGATATCAATAAAAATACATAAGATTTTTCAATTTTAATCATGTAAATATAGCTGAAAGGCAGATAATGGAGAAAATCAATCATCCGTTTATTGTAAAATTGCACTATGCATTTTAGACTCCTAAGAAACTTTATTTTGTAATGGATTTTCTGAATGGAGGGGAATTATTCCATCATATTAAAATGGAAGGAAGGTTCAGTGAAGCTAGGACTTAATTTTACACTGCAGAAATATTTTTGGCTTTGGAATGCTTTAAAATTTTAATTTACTCCCTTTATAGAAATCACTATTTAATTTCCATTATATGATACTTTTCTTTAAGATAAACCTTTTTATTCACAAAAAAAGAATGCCTTCACTAGAATGACATAATATATCGAGACTTAAAACCAGAGAATGTGTTGTTAGATTCAGAAGGCCACATAAAAATTACTGACTTTGGATTGAGTAAATAAAATGTTATTGGGAATCATAACACTTACACTTTTTGTGGTACCCCTGAATATCTCGCACCAGAAATCATAAAAGGAAAGGGTCATAATAAATCAGCTGACTGGTGGAGTCTTGTAAGTATGACTTTTTACTCATAATTTTTGGAATTTATTTTAACTTTCTTAACATAGGGACTAATGGTTTATGAGATGTTAAGTGGAATAAACCCATTTAAAGTTCGAAATAAGAATAAATTTGAAAAGTTGTAAATGATAACCGAGGAGGAAATCATTATGATGCCTTAATTTTCAGATGTTGCTAAATCCTTTTTAGAAGGTCTCCTTTAGAAAAAGGTAATTAAATATTTATTATTAACTTCAGTGCTCATTTTAAACTCATATTTATAGCCAAAAGACAGATTGGGATTTAGCAGCTCAAATGAAATAAAAGAGCATTAATTTTTTTAAAGTATAGATTGGGAATAGCTTGAGAAGAAATTAATCAAACCCCCTTTTAAGCCAAGAGTCAATGGAGAGGAAGACACTTAAAATATCGATATGGTAAGGTCAATCAATGATTTAGATAAAGTATTTATATTCATTTCATATAGGTATTTACCAGAGAGAAACCTCAGGAGACTCCAGATGACAGTAGCCTCAAACATATCAAGGGACTGAAATTCGAGGATTTTACTTATGAAAAAGAAAATAGTTAATTAATGATAGATGAGTCTACTTTTTGATATTAAATTTGAAATTTCCGATTATTATCAAAATCTAATAATATATCATAATCCTTATTAAATAATCTTTCATTAATTTTGTAAAATTACTAAACAAAATTTTAAGACAAAAATTATCCTTATAAAATTTTACTATTCTACTTTTTTATCGTCAAATCTTTTGACAGATTTATTATAATAAAGATGCTAAAAATTTAAGCTCAATGACAAAGAAAAACTTCGAAAAGAGTAAATTAATCTAATCTTGCCTCCTTCGTGGCAACTCCCTGAATAAAAAAGAGCATCGTCGTAGTCAATCAACAACATCTGAGAATAATTATCCCTCTAATTAACCTTAAATATTGGGAGGGCAAACTATATCAAGTGGGACTGGTGCCAGTGGGGCTCAAAATAACAATAAAATTATAATCAACCAATAGCATTACTTTACTGATTCTATAAAAATTTACTAGAATAATGGAACAGAGGTTGGGGCTAATATAGGAATAAATAGCAAATTCTAACCCTAAATTACTTAGAGCAATAATATTTCAAGTTTGCCTATGCCTACTGTTTAAAATTGTTTTTGTGCATAAAAAGCAATGATATAATTATAATGGTTATAATTTTTACTGCTGCATCAACTAATCAATTTGTCCCTTCTCAATTGATTTAAGCGAACAATTTTACCCAACCCTAGACCTCCCGTCAAAATTCAATGGAATCTGCAAATAAGAGGGCAGGTAAAGTGAAAAAGAGATAAATAAAATCTAAACAGTAAGCTCAAACCCTCTTCACATAAAGCGTTGCTTTTTAAAATCAATAACAGTCAAGCATTAATAACGGGATATAAGGGTACGACTAGCACAATATTTTGAATAAATTAGTAGCTCAACAGCCTCTCAGTAGTTAAAGATATATTTCAGCGAAACGTGGTGCTGCTCAAACATCTCTTGGGTTTACTAATAGTAGTGGAGTATCTATTGGTGCTGGAAATGGAAGTTTAGGTGGGCACTAATCTACAAAGAACTTCATTATGATTTAATAGCAACTCTAAAATCAATAAGTACGTTTAGGGACAGCAGCTCCAGGAGGGTTTACCACAAACAATTAAGATTAACTTCAACACTTATTCCCTTAAAACTAGACTGATTAAGTTAATTTTTCTAATAAAAAGGCAAAGAACTCCCACATGAGCTTAAGTGTGAGTAAGAATCTCTATCGAAGTGGAGCAAGTCGAGGAAATTAAACAACCATTGGTTCTGGAAACAGTGTTAACATAGCAAATGTATTTTAACAGCACAACTAAACTTCATCTACTAATGGATTCGCTAAAATTTCTTAAACTCAAGCAAACTCGCTAACTTCAACACCCTCAAAGTACAAAGCCAATAAATAGAATAATATGATCATGAGACTTGCTTAACAGAAAATTATGTAAATGTAAATACAATAGTAAAATAATGTTGATACTAGCTGAAACTATACTAATTAGTGTTATATTCATTTTAAATTCCTTCATAAGTCTCAATATTTTATAATTATTCAGCTTATTCAACAAGAAATGCAAAATTATTAGTAATTGTTTTCATTTGAAATCTGATAAACAAGTTGCGGATAAATTTGAAATAAAAAATCATAAATATTTTAAAATGGAGGAGGAAATTTAAATTTTACTAAACAACATGAAGCTTCTAGATATTGATCTAGAATAATTGCAAAAGACTCATCGCGTACCAATATCTTCATAAATGTTTGCAAAATCAAACCCAAAGGGTATGGCTCTGCTAGTTCACTCTCTGCTAGTCCAGTTTAATGTAGAGGAATACACTTCTAAGTTTATAATAAATTGTGTTATATTTACAAATCTTTTTCTATTTAACTATAGTATATGTTGGTTCCCTTATACAATGGTTGAGTTAAAAGAATTCAAATCGATAGCTCTAGAAATATGCTAAGAGTTGATCTTAAAAGGGCACCTATAGCCAAATATAATTACAAAATCAGTGCTTGAAACAGCTAGTGGGGTAAAACTGTGGCAAGCTTTGAGAAATCTCAGCGACTACTTAATGATGTTTAAGTTGACTTAAAGTGGCTAGCTTAGCAAAGCAGAAATTAAGGAGCTTCCTGTTTTCATATAGAATGCTCTCTAATTGAGCGAAAATGAAGAGAGTGGATTAAGCTCTTAATATCAAAGTGTCATGTAAAGTAAAATGAGTGGGGTTAACTCTGATGAAAATTTCAATCCCAATCTAAGTAAAATGACCAGTGCAAGTTAAATTCAGACTGGGATAATTAACAAGCAAGGAACTAATTTGGAAATCATCCCATAAAACTGCAATTCTAAAATGTTAAAAAGGAACATAAGAGCAGCTTAAGTTCATACTCACCAATAAATGAATGAATTTACAATAAAATCGCAGCAAATCGATTAGTAATAGAAGCAATGGATAGAGTTTTCTCTCAGACTTAATGATGAATATTTGAAAGTTAAAAATGAGACTCAAGATCTCAAAAAGCAAGCACATAAACTCGGATTGTTATCAGAGGATGGATTTGGATTCAGTGAGCTATCAAAAGATTTATAAAGTCAAGGTATGGCTTGCCTAGATAAAATACCATAAATTTAAGAGATCAGACAGATGACTCAGAACATTATTGAAAACGATATCTTGGCTCGTAATAATCTAGAAAGCAACGTACATTCCCTTCTGAATGATCAATCTCAAATAAATCAAAGTCAAACAACTCCTAAATCTTTAGTCCTGGATTAAAACCTTTATTTTCTAAAGTGGAAGAAAACGATGAGAAAGAGCAGCTAAGAGAACATTTTAAATATAGTTACTCGAAGGATGTACTCTCTGTAAACCGTTTGATGGATCATGCTCTTGGATAAATTACCAGTTTCAATGATAAAAGTGAGAAGAACAGTTCAAAGAGGATTGAAGGACAGAGAGATTTCAAAGATTAATTAGATTGGTTAATTGAGTAGCACAAGAGAAATGTTGATTAGTTGAAGGAAACTATTAATGTGATGCAGCAATGAATATTTAACAGAAATAGTTTAATGAGGAAAACTGTAATATCTCTTGAGTTTAATATTTTTAATTATTTTATAATTCATAAATTCAATTCTAAATCTTGATTTTAAAATGTCATATTAATAAATTTTTTAAAAACATTGAATATTTTTGAATTTAATTTAAGAAAAAAGGCAATATTTTACTTTAAAATCAAATAAGTAAATCATATATATTAGATTTATTAGATATATAATTTATGCTAGACTGTTTAATTACCATGAAAAATAATTTATTCTGAATATTTAATTTATTGATTTCAAAATTAATTTAATAATAACCATCTATCAATTTAATTTAACATAATAATTATTCTCTTTACATCTATTAGTGACTCTAATTGTAAAAATCAGTGATCAAATTAGCTGAAGCAGGTGTCTCTAATACTTAATTTCCAGCACTATTAAAACCTGAAGCCCCATTGATCTAATTCTAGACATTCCCAGTTGACATGTAATCTAAGTTGCTCAAATCATTCTGCTAGCTCGCACTTGGCGTTTTATTCACTAAATCGTTGTAATTGTTATTTTAGTTACTTTTATGGTGGTTGTGAAATCTTGTGGTCACGTTAGAACCGTAGTTGAAGAGAGAACCGTTTTAATTATTTGGGTGGTTAGATGAGAAGTTGTCGAGGGAGGAACGATTTACTAAAGTTGGGTTATTGTTATGCTGTTAATTGCTTCTGAAAGTGTCTTGTTGTATTTGGTACTTCCTGCCAAACTTAAATATAAAATTACTACGAGACTATATAGTAGTATCAAAAATGAATCGAGACCTTATGAAATTTTGGCTTTGATTTTTTACTTAGAGTTGAGTTTACTAGCCTGTGTTAAATCATTCTAGTTAAAAGATTGAGTTCCACCAGAAGTGATACCATTTTAAGTTCTGGTATTAAATCCAAAACTGCTCTACCCTCTCAATCCACTTAAATTACTGTTATTATTAAGATGACTCACATTTTATCTACCATAAGCTTAATTATTTCCTTGATCTATACCAAATCCCAGACTCCCCCCAGGTATCTAATTTAAGTCAATTTGTAATTACCTAATTTTATCCTCATTAATTTTTTATTGCTCCATAACTTAGTAATTAAGTATTTCTTGCTTAAGTGTTTGAATTTCTTCTTGGTATTTAGATTCTAAATTCTTCAACTTTTCTTCTAATTTTTAGATTATTGAGGTTTTCTCTTTTAAGGGTTTATCCTTTTCTTGGATATCTAATTAAAGCTTTATAATTTACTTTTCTTGTTCTTGCATGATTTATTTTAAAGTTGATACTTCAGTAGTCTCAAGATCTTATTTATCTTCATTTTGCTTTTAAAGTTCTTTAATGAAATATTAATATTCTCATTTATTAAATCTAAGTTTTAATTTAGGGGGGTGTATAACTTTTTCTTGTATTATTGAAATATAGGGAAATAAAAGTTCTTCAAGTTAAGCTTAAATACTTTCAATATGCAATTTAAGTTGCTGCTCTACTCTTATATGATTTCTAATGTCTCCCTCTAACTTTATTATCATTTTTTCATAGCTAGCTGGTATGGATTTCTAAGAATTGTTATTTTCCAAATTAGCCAAAGATTGTGAACTGTATAGAGATGTTTCAAGTATAAATCTAAAAATATAAATTTACATTAATTCAAATAATAAGCTTTATTTCCTCTTACTTTTAACATTTTCCAAACCCCTCATAAAACAAATTATATATGCAAATTATCTATAAATCTATTGGCATTTCTACCGTTATTATTATTTGATGCCTAATTTTGATGTTTGATGGGACTATCATTAATCGATAGCGATTAATCATCTCTAACTCTCCCTACTTTTCTCAATAAATTTTCCTTTTCTTCCTTAAGCTTTGTTATCCGCTTTTCCTCTTCTTTTCTTTTAAGTCTATCCATTATTTCCTTGTTTTTTTAATAACTCTCAATTTCTTCCCCTTTCATGTTTTTTTGTTAATAAATTTCTATTCTAATACTTATTTATGGATTTTTTTTTCAAAAATCTTTACTCTTTGTATATAAAAAATTAATTGATGTTCATTAAAATCTCAACAGAAGATTTAACGTAATCTAGTATCTCAAGTGAGTCAATTTTATATAAGCGATCACGTTCATCATCCATTTAATCATCACAAAAGTTTGCTATCTATATAGAAAAGTTAATTGGTATTTTATAGATCTATATAGATTCTAAGATAAATTATCCATGTTAAATCTCTTTTATTTAAAAAAAAAAAGTATTTTACAAATTGACTTTTCTTGTGATAATGTGGAATTTAAATAGGTAAAAATTGTCCAAATTTCATTTAGGGAATATAAGAAATACAAAATATTGCAATGAATGTTTGATAAATTAAAGAAAAATTTATTTACCTCTTCTGTAGATCTTATTTTCACGTTTAAGTAGAGCTCAACGATTCCCTCTCTTACTTACTCTTCTGTTGAAGTTTAGTAAAACATAAAATACAATCATATATAATCTTATTTTTAAAAAATTAAGTAAGTTATACTATTAATTTAATCTCTACTAATATAAGAGTGTATTAGTTTACTCATAATCCATTGTTAAAATTAAAACTTTATATTAATATATAACTGAAAATTATAATACATTAATTTAGAAAAATTCTTAAATTTTTTAATTCATAAGTCATCAGTTTATAAAGTATTTTAATATCTTGATTTTTCTATTATTATAAAATCAATTAAAATAGTAATAAATTTATGACATGATGAAATTAAAACTTTATGATAAATATATATTTATAATTATTTAATTAATAAAATGAACATATTTGGACTACTATTATCGACATCCCTGGGTATATTATTTGGGCTATTTTTGGCTATTGGCATTAATTCAGTGTTGATTTAGATCTCAATTAATCCATTCTTCAATGTATACTATGGCGTGCTATTCTTTCTTATGGGCTTAATGCTGCTCTATAGAATCAATTCTAAGAATAAAATTTAGAGTTAATATCAGAGTGAGTAAGGTTAGAGTGGAACATTAAGATTCTTATTATTTTACGACATGTTTTGATGTAAATATTTAATTATAAAATTAGTGGATTTAACTTACTAGGATTAGGCGGGTACACTCCAATGATGCAATCAGCAAACAATTAAAATGACAAAGATTCAGATTAAAACTTAAAAGGAAACACTTCCCCTACTCCTAAGTAATTACTATAGAATTAACTAGGCTCAGGGAATTACACAACTTCTAAGAAAGACTAATTGCCTAAGTATTTTTAAATGTGAGAAACTAATTTAAGAAAAAGAAAATTTTATTTAATGACATATAAATTATCTTAATTGCAAATGAAACAACAACAAGAATAGAATAACCTCAGAAATTCTTAAAAAGACAATAAATAAAACCAAACAACTTATTTTTCTTCTTAATTGATACACAACCCCTAACTTTGCATCGACTCATGTATGCTCTCACCACAAGCCAACCGTAGAATATTATAGTTAAATACTTGTCTGCAACTAGTATTCTCACTTTTTGTGTTTTCTTCATCTTTTCTATGCTTCACTTTGGAGAAAGACTGGTTTAAGGGCATTAGCGCCTAGGCTAAAGTATTATTTTGATTGAAATTATTTTAATTATCAATAATCTTATTTATATTTAAGTACCAAGCTATTGCTTAATCGGAGTGTCAGTTGCTTTTTCTTTCATATACACAGTAATAGATTTACTTCAACTAGCCAAAGACTACCTCTAAAAACAATACTACACTTACTTCACTCCAATGACCAAATCTAAGTAACCTCAATCTCAGTTTAGTCAGCAATTAATTATAACCAATTTGCAGATATATTTGTTGCTATCAATTTCATTCATAATTGGGGCTCTGTTTGGAGCTATCTTTGGAATCGTGGATGTGGAGGATTACTATAAAAATAAGATGGTTTTGTATGTTGTATTGCAAACTGAGATTTCTCTATGTGAACCCATTGGAGCTGTATTAATTATAATTATACGTTCACACTGGTGAATTAGCTGTACATTTATTATATTTACTGAATCCCTTTCAATAAACATTTAAATTAAGTGTATTTGGAGGTTTTGGGGGGTTCATGCTAGAATTCCTACGTCAACAAGAACTAGAAAACAGAGTGGAAGAGCCAATAACTCAACACTTCGCAGACAGCGATGAAGAAAATGCTGACAATAACTCAGACGATGAGACTATAAACCTAAATGGCTTTGATAAATAATAATAATCTAAGAGTAAAAATGCAATGGCTTTTGAGGGGATTAGTGGTGGTAACTCTACTGCATCGACCTAGTCTATGATTAGTCTGTAGACATAGAATAAACTATAAGCTAACTAAAACAGCAAGAGATTGCCTCTGCATATTGCTTAAAAGTTATTTATCTTATAATTTTAAAAATTCTCAATTGGGAAATTAAAATTTAAAAATAAAATAATTAAATTATATTTCAATTTAAGAATGAACCTGGTACGGAATCTGATGATGGAGAAGATCACGAAGAGCTATCTTCTCTAATTGATTTATGATATATTATTAGTTTAGTTCATAGATTTTTTAAGAAAAATTGTATAGATAATATATATTACTAAACATTTTATAAAATACTTTAAAGTTTAACTATAGTTAATTTTCTAATTAATGTTTTGTTGATCTTTCATTTAATTTAATTGATTGTTTTATTTATTATTCAATTAATATCATCTAGAATTGCTAGTTTAGCTTTGATTGCATCAACCAACATCTCATTGACCTCCATTTATAATATATTATGGCATAAATTATTTAAATTATAATACTAAGCTAATTTAATTAATTAAAATAACATTTAAAAAATACTTAGTAAATGTGTCTTCTATGTTTTTTTCATCCCTTGCATTCCCCATTACTTACCCAGTAGCTGGATGTATAATTTTTCTCGATGTATTATGACTCAAATTCTGCAAGTTACCGTAAACCTTGAGTATATTAATTTAAATTGCCCCAAAACCCCTGATATAAAATTTAAATTATTTATTAAGAAAGTTTGGGGGGAAGTTTCCTGCCCCAAAATTTTATATGCACCCAAGGGAGGAAGTTTCCTGCCCCCAAAAAGGTAGTTTCCTGCTCCTTACATAAAAATATGCAATTTATATAATTTTCAAAGAATCTTTATCATCTATTATTATGTAGTTTTTTTAAAAAAAATTTAGCTTCAAATATCATTTCTACCTTGATAATCAATTTAAAATTTAATGAAAATTACATTTATTATTTAAAAAAAACACTTATTTTAGCCTTGTCAATAATATATAATTTGATAACGAATAATTATGTATCTTGAAAATTATATAATAAATATTGATGTATAGTACATGGTTATGGTTATTGAAATTGAAATTAATTTGTTTCTATTAAATTTATTGCAAAAACATAAAATTTAATATTGGGGGCAGGAAACTTCCCCCCCCACGAAAGTTTAATGGTCTATAGCTCCCTTGACATTAAGAAGTTGCTCCTTCCTAAGTGCCATTTCTTCAATTTCTCTAGCTTTTTCCTTGATTTTGATAAATTTCTCTTTTTTAGAGAGTTTCTTGTTTTGTAAACTTTTCATCCATGAATCACGTAGGTGTTCTTTATGAGCAGACCCTGACTGAGAGTATTAAAGTTCTCGTTTCTATCTTAATATAATATTAATTAATTAAGTTATAGATAATTTATAGCAAACTATTGTGAAAGAGTTCTGTGACTTAAGTTAAAAATGATTGTGAAATTATCTTCTCTCTTTGAGATAATCAGTATAAACTGGGCGAGTAGATTAACTCAAAGTATTGTTATTGTTAAGATTCATGGATTAGTTTGATTAAGTGTGAAAGCCATTTGGTAAAGGAGGTTTAGGCACAAAATTGAATATTTATTTGTTAAGTTAACAATGGTGTACTTTAGATATATAAAAGTATAGTCCATTTAATATCATGATATAAAATGAATAAATTGTTGTTATTCCGCCTTGGAATGCCATGTTTTTACGATCTCTTAGTAATAACTTGGGCTGCATCTTGAGACTATTCGGCAACCTCTTCGTTACCATTTTAACTCATTTAACTCATAGAGATATTTCTACTATGCGCTTAACCTCCACGACTCATAGTCCTAGATCTATGCATATCGTTTATTTCAGTACCTGGAGGAATTTTCCTGGAACTTTATTATTTAATATTACTCACAAAATTATTGCATTTTAAGTCTCAAATGCTAACCCAAAGTTAAACTGTAGAATTATTTATGACTATAATAAACTTCTCACTGGATGTTTTAGAGCTGTAATCATTTCTTAAAGTTCTTACTCTTTAGCTTTATTTTTGGGTGGTAAATGCATTTCTCTTACATATCTGGCATATGATTCTTTCTTTTCTATCAGCAACTTCTTCATCTCCTATATTTATATATGTGCAATAGGTCAAACCAAAATAAAAATTCTTTTTTAATAAAACTAAAACTAATATTTAAATCACATCTCCTCTTTAGTTTCCTCTTCTTCTTTCTTTTATAAATCTATCAATGCAACTTCCTAATAAGTTTTAGTCTATAATTTCTCTAAATCTGTTGACATTTATCTCTCTTATTCCAGCATTCTTTACTACCTTAACTTCTGTTTTTCTTCTAGTAGCCTTTCTTTTTCATCATCATATTTATATTTTCTTCATTTAATAAAATAATTATATCAAGAAAACTAAAGGTTTTTTCTCATATGCTTTAGATTACTAATAAATATCTATTAATAAGCTTCCTATTTTATATAAGGAAAACTAGTATAAAATGATATAAAATATTTCTGTTGATGCTCTTCAAATTCCTCTCTTTATATAGGTTTCTTGAATTATCTAATTTGCTAGAGTATCATCTTTCTTTTCTTTAACTCTTCACTTTCTATGCTTTATTTAAATTTTTACTCCATTTCTATATATAACGGTAGACTTGGTGCACTCATTAAATTGAATTATTTTGTATTATTAATTCGCATAAAATAAAATAGGTATTAGAGATATACTCTGGTTTCATTTTTACTATTCCTTTTAACATAAATAATAATTTAATTTATTTTTACAGGGGTTTTGGGGTTTTAGAACTACTTCCTCCAAGAAGCTTTTTATTTTAGGGGGTTATAGAAGCTGATTAATAATTTTACAATTATAGTAGATTTGTAGTTCTAGGAACTGGTACAAAACTTTATTATTTTTGTTCAGACCAGTCTCGCTAACGCCTCTCTCTTTCTTCTTTCATCAGTTATTTTAGGAATAATTGTTTTTATAATATATTTACAGAATAATCAGTAAAAATTACCTATTATAATTATAATATTTATTTAGTAATACATTTTGATCATTATTTGCTCTCGGCGTTATTCAATTTCTTTATGTTTTTTATTTTCATCTTCCTATCTCTATCTTAGTATTTCATTCAATATTTTCTAATACACATTTAAAAAGTAAAATGTTTAAATCTATGGCAATCATTATACAATAAATTTCATATTAATTTGAATTATTTTTATGTTTAATTTTGTATATTAACCTAATCTCTCTCCATTTATTGTACTTCAATTTCCTTCTATTTAAATCTTTCCATTCTCCCTAATTTCTCTTTTTTCAACTTTTTTATCAAATCTTGAGCTGCTTAGATTTCATGTTGGCAGTCTTCAGGACGCATTTTCATAATTGATATTAAGTAATTCTTTTTCCTTAGTTATTAATAAATATTATATTAGAAATATAGATAAAGTATCTTAAAAGGATAAATTAAGTTGATAAAAGTTTATTTCAATAACAGAAGGGTGTACTATAGATCTATAATAACTTTAAATATATGGCAAAATGAAAAAGAATAGTTATTCAGGAGTGAGCTTTTTAACAGGATCATAGTAAATTTTTTGTGGTTAATTTTTAGATGTTTTCCTATTACTCTGCTAACTGTGATTATTAAATCTATGACGATATTACTATTTATTTGGTGAAGGAGAATTTTTCTATTTTTTCTTATCACCAAATGCCCCTTATCCCTTCACTAAACCAACATAAATAATGTTAATTTTGACTAAATTTTATCAAAAAATAGAAATCTTTTTAGCCATTGTTCACTATATTTATAATAAAAATTAAATTTATACAAGGTTTATGTCATATAATATGTTTTATGTGACTAGATTGACTTCATCCTCAACTTATGTGAAAATTTATTGATTTATTTAATGAGCTTGTCTGTGTAATATTTTGTTCATTCCTTACTGATATTGCATTATATAATTTAGAATTTAGAAAATGTTCAGCATAAAGTTAATTAATATTTTTACATATGAATAACCCTTAAAAGCTGGCCCAAATATTTTATTGAAAACAGCTGTAATTTTTTAGAAAGTTGCCTCATTAAGTCTATTATATCTTTATTCAGGATTTTACTATGATATTGTCTGCTAACGTGCTATTATTCTAAGATTGTATAGAAAATATGAAAAATAATTATTTCATTTACTATTTTAAAATTGCAATAAGATAAATATTGTTAAAAAATTAAAGAATTTGGAAATACTTAGTAGTTATAGTGTGAATGATTTAGGGAGTTGTTGCTACTGATAAAATTTGATGGATTTCTACTGCTATATATATTGTTGTTACTCTATACAGCAATTTAAATATTTATAATTATTATTAATAAATTTAATATTAGATATCAAGTACTAATCAATCATGTTGATGAAAAATTAATATAATAATTATAATTTTAAAAGCATGATAAGTGGGCTTAAGTTAAGTATAAGAATTTCTTGCGTCCATAGTCTTACTCATCTAGTTTGTAATGTTTTAGAAAGATTCAGGTGGTTTATCTATAAATATTAAAGCATTAAGCTATTATATATTTTAATTTTTTATATTTATTTAAATTTTTTGTAAGCAGCTATGCAAAATCTAAAACACCAGCAATTTAAAATATCAAACAATTAAATCTACAGAAGAGACAATATTCAATTTTTTATCAATATTGTGATTCTAATTGCTCTATGTAAAAGTAGTTCTAATAACTTATCTGATGGCCTCACCATTATTGTCTTTTTATTGTTATCATATTGAAATAATTTACTCTGAAGAGGGGTTTGTAATTAATCGCTGAGTGTTTAGCTCTTCATTCAAATCTTAATTTAATGACATTGATTCTTTCTTTGAGAAACTCCTTGATCACCATAGTTACTCATTTAAAAAAATTATATAAAAAAATACAATAAATTCATAATAAAAATAAATAAATTGACTCACCGAAGGAATCTTAACTGTAAGTCTGAAAAGTTTTTCTTCTGTTATTTGTAATTCGAGAACTGCTGTTATTTCAATATATGAACTAATAAATAAAAGCATTAAGAAATTAGGAGCTTTAATTAATAAGTAATGAAGTTATTTTCCATGATGTAAAAAAGAATTTAACTTAAAAATTGAAATTAAATATAAATAAAAATAGTATAACCATATTATATGTATAATTAGTTTTAAAGTTTATCAGACACTCACTCTTATTATATAAATTACTATAATATTGAAGAATAAATTGTCAAGTTTTATTTGAATGATAATTATCATTCTCAAATTAATATATAAACATTAATAATATTTCAGATTCTAAATATTTAATTTTAATCAAATTATAATAAACAATACGAGAATAATTAAATTAATTGTCAAATAAGTTTGAAAATTATTATAAAGTCAACATTTGGAATGTAACTTCATAACTCAGATTTAACTTTATTAAGTGTTGGTCTGTAACAAAAACATTTATTACTAATACAGGATTAAAAGTTTATGTGTAAAAAACATCACTTGTTAAAAGGAGATGGAGATGATACGTACCAGCACTGCTGCTCATCTATTATTGGTAGTTAGACTGGCCTATCACGATTCTTTCTACAATGTGGTGATGCCCTCCTGCATTTGTTTGTGCACGATTTATGTTCAGTTATTGGCTTTTACAAATTGGTATTTGATGCTAATTTTAATCCATACTGTTATTTCATGAATAAAACAAGAACAGTACACATATAAAATTAATGGAAATTTAATAATAGGCAATAATACCTCCCATATTCATACCTAGGTTATACTTTACAGACTGAGGGAAATCTGAATTACCCACTACATACATTCTAGATTAGTTCAATTAGAGTTAGGTTTGAGGAGCCATTTTAAAGTGTGCTTTAAATGTTTTAGTTCTTTATTATTGGTGTCCTAGTAGTATTATTACTATATCCATTTATAACTGCTCTTCTAGCTAATACCATAGTTTATCGGCTCTACTAACTTTGGATCTGTTACAAATACGAGGATTCATTGGCTTAGTTAAAATTAGTCTAATTTCTTTAGTGAGCATTAACTCTGGACGTCTTTTTATGATAGTTTAAGATCTAAGAAGGCCTTATCTATTTGATATGATTCATGCTTTACATAGCGTAATTGAATTGCTAACCTGAATTTTTAGCCTATTAGTT